>JAKFQP010000699.1:0-152193 GCA_023375905.1 Nycticorax nycticorax | reverse complement strand
GCCTTTCTAATTTCCTCTCTGCATGACCTGACAAGATCCCTGTACTCTTCTTGGGTTGCCTGCCCCTTCTTCCAGAGCTGGTAAGCTCTCCTTTTTTTCCTTAGTCCCAGTAGTAGACCTCTGTCCAGACAGGCCGGTCATCTTCCCCACCAATTTGTCTTACGGCACATGGGGACAACCTGCTTCTGTGCCTTTAAGACTTCTTCCTTGAAGAATACCCAGCCTTTCTGGACCCTTTTGCTCTTCAGGACTATCTCCCAAGGGACTCTCCCAACCAGCGTTCTGAGCAGGTCAGAGTCTGCCCTCCGGAAGTCCATGGTGGCGGTGTTGCTGACCCCCTTCCTTACCTCACCAAAAAATCAAAAACTCTACCATTTCATGATCACTAAGGCCAAGATGACCTCCAACCACCACCTCTCCCACCAGTCCTTCTCTGTTAAGTGAATAGGAGGTCAAGCAGGGCACCTCCCCTGGTAGGCTCGCTTACCAGCTGTGTCAGGAAGTTATCTCCCACACACTGCAGGAACCTTCTGGACTGTTTCCTTTCTGCTGTGTTCTATTTCCAGCAGATGTCTGGGAAGTTGAAGTCCCCCGTGACAACAAGAGCTCGCGACTGAGAGGCTTCTGCCAGCCGCTTACAGAATACTTCGTCAACACCCTCATCCTGGTCGGGTGGTCTGTAACAGACTCCCAACAGGATATCTTTTCTGTTGGCCTCCCCCCTCATCCTTACCCATAAGCATTCGGTCTCACCACAAGCATCAAGCTCTGCACAATCAAAACACTCCCTAACATACAGAGCCACCCCACCGTCTCTCCTTCTTTGCCTGTCCCTTCTGAAGAGTTTGTAGCCATCCATTGCAGCACTCCAGTCATGGGAGGCATCCCACCACGTTTCTGTGATGGCGACTACATCATAGCCATCCTGCTGCACAATGGCTTCCAGCGCCTCCCGTTTGTTGCCCATGCTGCGTGCGTTAGTGTAGAAGCACTTGAGCTGGGCTATTGGTTTCACCCCCAGCTTTGGGGTGACACCCCCAGGCTTCTCTCTGCTGAGCCTGTTTATATCCTCTCCCCCCCTTCAGGCCTAGTTTAAAGCCCTCTCAACAAGCCCTGCCAGTTCATGAGCGAGGATCCTCTTCCCCCTCTGAGAGAGCTGGGCACCATCTGTTGTCAAGAGGCCCAGTGCCATGAAAACCTCCCCATGATCAAAGAACCCCAAGCCCCTCTGACGGCACCAACCTTTAAGCCACATGTTAACCACTCTAGTTTTCCTGGTTTTTTCCATGTTCCTTCCTGACACTAATGGGATCAAGGAGAACATTACCCGCACTCCTGAGCCTTCAACCATTTTTCCCAGTGCCCTGAAGTCCCTTTTGATTGATTTGGGGCTTCTCTCTGGCATCTCATTGCTGCCTGCCTATACAATCAATAGCGGATAGTAGTCAGCAGGTCGTACCAGACCAGGGAGTCTCTTTGCAATGTCCCTGACCCAGGCCCCAGGGAGGCAGCAGACTTCCCTGTGGGATGGGTCTGGGTGGCATATCAGGCCCTCTGTTCCCTTCAGAAGGGAATCGCCCACAACATCTAAATTGGAGAGCTATGGATTTGATGGGTGGACTGTTCGGTGGATAAGGAACTGGCTGGATGGTCGCATCCAGTGGGTAGTGGTCAATGGCTCGATGTCCAGATGGAGACCGGTAACGAGTGGTGTCCCTCAGGGGTCCGTACTGGGACCGGTGCTGTTTAACGTTTTCATCAATGACTTGCACAGCGAGATTGAGTGCACCCTCAGCAAGTTTGCAGATGACACCAAGCTGAGTGGTGCGGTTGACACACCAGAAGGACGGGATGTCATCCAGAGAGACCTGGACAGGCTGGAGAGGTGGGCCTGTGTAAACCTCATGAGGTTCAACAAGGCCAAGTGCAAGGTCCTGCACCTGGCTCAGGGTAACCCCCAGCATCAATCCAGGCTGGGGGAAGAAAGGATCGAGAGCAGCCCTGCCGAGAGGGACTTGGGGGTGCTGGTGGATGAAAAGCTGGACATGAGCCGGCAATGTGCGCTGGCAGCCCAGAAGGCCAACCGTACTCTGGGCTGCATCAGGAGAAGCGTGGCCAGCAGGGCGAGGGAGGTGATTCTGCCCCTCTGCTCTGCTCTGGTGAGACCTCACCTAGAGTACTGCGTCCAGCTCTGGAGCCCTCAGCACAAGAAGGACATGGAACTGTTGGAGCGGGTCCAGAGGAGGGCTACAAAAATGATCCGAGGGCTGGAGCACATCTCCTATGAGGACAGGCTGAGAGACTTGGGCTTGTTCAGCCTGGAGAAAAGAAGGCTGCGGGGAGACCTGATTGCGGCCTTTCAGTACCTAAAGGGGGCCTATAGGAAAGATGGGGAAGGTCTTTTTAGTAGGGCCAGCTGTGTCAGGACAAGGGGGTAATGGCTTTAAACTAAAACAGGGTAGGTTTAGACTAGATATAAGGAAGAAATTCTTTACAATGAGGGTGGTAAAACAGTGGAACAGGTTGCCCAGAGAGGTAGTAGAGGCCCCATCCCTGGCAACATTCAAGGCCAGGTTGGATGGGGCTCTGAGCAACCTGATCTAGTTAGCGGTGTCCCTGCTTACTGCAGGGGGGTTGGACTAGATGACCTCTAGGGGTCCCTTCCAACCCAAAACATTCTATGATTCTATGATTCTATGACTGTTGTTCCAAATTGCCAGCTCACCTACCGAGTGGTCATGGCTGATCTGAAGCGGATCATATCCAGAGAATCGTCACAAATTCCAAGAAGCACTGGAAGAAAATGTTCCATCAGAAAAACTTTATCCATAAATTACTCTGCAAGAAAATAAGCTTGTAGATAAAAAAAAAAACCAAAAAAACCCGTTCCATTATGAAACAGCAAATCTCCTGAAAGATTAAAAAAAAAAGTATGGGGCTGAGTAGGTGCCTTTGATGTGTAATATCAACACTTCTGATGGCAAAGAGATCATGAAGACTATTTACAGAGATCAAGATGCCAGTTACATTCTTTGAGGGTTCAGCATATAAAATATTAGAAGTAGGTATTAATGTTCTTGGTCTAACCCATTTGCCATGACAAAAGGAATATTGAACTTATACAGAAACAAAATTGGTGAGTTTGCTCACTGTAACACATAAAAAAAAATCCTACAGATATCAGTGAGCCTAACATTTTACTCACCTGTTTGTGTGGAAATTCCTAGTATTTATGCTTAGCCCAAGAATAAGCTTTCTGTTGAAAAATAAACCAACCATTAGGACCACTGAATCTTCCTATGCCAGTGTAAAACACTTAGATCTGGATCTCCTATCCATAACTGGCCAAGAGATAACTGGAGCCCCAGACCACAACTGATTCCAGAGACAACTCCATCCTGGGCTGCAAGCAGACTAGGAATTGCAAGTGGTCACTGCCAAGCTTGCTTGCCCAACTTCCTCATAATTTGGCCTTTTATTTTCAGCTGAATGTCAGTGAATATGTGACTGAAGTATATACATTTTGATTCATCAGACACTGAGAAGCTCTACAGTTGTAAAGACTTCTCAGCCAGTTTTTGTATCTCTCAAACAGAAATCTCCAGGAAGCACAGTATTTGAAAAATCTGGAAAATATATCAATATATAAATACCGCCTTTTTTCAAAAGGAGATGAGCTGGTGCAAATTTATTTAGATTATACATTAACTAAATGGAGATCATAAAATGAAACACTTTATGAAAGTGGCTTAACTGTCAAGAGCACTCAGTCTGCAAGGGAGCACAGCGGTGGCAAGGTAAGTCCTGTGGCTCAGGTCTAGACTGGGGCAGGCAAGACGGTTCCTCAAGCTTGGGAAGCCTGAGGCTGAGCAAAGGGACCTGTCAGGAGCTGGCAGCTCTCGTGAGCAGGGTTGACATGCAGCTGACACGGCGTGGGCATTGCCAAAAGCTACGGCGGGAGATTTAAATGGTCCCCAGGGAGCGCAAGTGGCACGGCGTGGTGCGGCAGTTTGAGCGGCAGTTTGCACAGGCAGGGCTCTGCAGCCTACTTGTAGGTCTATAGCCCAGGGAAGTGCTTTTGGTCTCTGGCAAAATGGTAGGCACTCACCTCAGATCTAAAACCCCTGTTCCTACAGAGAAAGCCCCTGAGACATCTGATGCATCCACCCAGACGGATCTGATAAGAAAGGAAACATCAGTACAGGCGGTGGGTTGCAGCAAGTGCCCAAACCCTTCTCCCAATGAAAAGGTAAGTACCTGCACAAGGTGCACACAGGTTGATGACCTGTTACGTCAGGTGGCCGAATGGCAGGAAACTGTTAAAAGGCTGCACAATATTAGAGGAACTGAGACAGAGATAGTTAGGTGGTTTCAGAACCATGCTCCTGTGGCAGACACCACTGAGAATGAGGCACCATGGACCGTGGTGGCTCACAAAAGCAGGACTCCACATCAGCCTGCACCCTCTACCATCTCAATCAGAAACAGATATGAAGCCTTAACAGCTGAGGACACCCATGAACAAGGTCTGCAAAGTCCCCTGCAAAGAGAAACTGTACCAGCAACACATGGTAGACACTGTAAAAAGAAACAGTGAATGCTCGTAGTGGTTGACTCTCTGTTGAAGAGTACTGAGGCACCCATCTGCCGACCTGATAGGGAGTCACGAGAGGTATGTTGCCTTCCAGGAGCTAAGGTTCAAGATTGGCTGAGAGGGTGCAACAACTTGTCAAGAGAACGGACTACTATCCGTTGCTACTATTTCATGTAGGCATGAATGACAAAGAAAGCCAAAACCTGGGTAAAATCAAGGAAGACTTTGAGCTGTGGGGGAGCAAGTGAAAAACACTGGTGCCCAAGTTATCTTTTCTTCCATCATACCAGTTCGAGGAAGGGGGCAGCCAAAAATAGGCACATAATGCATATCAACTTGAGGCTACATGGCTGGTGCCGTCGTGAGGGTTTTGGCTTTTCTGACAATGGGGCATTCTTTGATGACTACGACCTGCTAGGGAGGGATGAGGTCCACCTCTCCAGAAGAGACAAGGGAATCTTTGGCAGTAGGCTGGCCAACTTGGTATGGCGGGCTTTAAACTGAAGGACTCGGGGGGGGTGGGGTCCAGAGTCACAAGGGCCATCACATCCAACAAGGGAATAAGTGTGGCCAATCAGAGCAGCAACAAACGTAGCTCAGCTGTCTCCCAATTTAAGAACCAGAAGACCAACCACCTTAAGGGTGGGCATGGCTGTGGCAGATCCTCTTCCACCCCTCCAGGGAAACCTTCGTGCTCAATTGCCTTCCTGAAATGCCTTTACACCAATGCACACAGCATGGAGAATAAACAGGAAGAATTAGAGTTCTGCGTGTGGTCACGGGGCCATGATCTCATTACAATTACAGAGACATGGTGGGATGACTCACATGACTGGAATGCTGCCATTGATGGCTATGTACTTTTCAGGAAAGACAGGCCAATGAGGCGAGGTGGTGGAGTTGCTCTTTATGTGAAGAAGGAACCGGAATGTATAGAGCTCTGTCCAGGGGTGGATGAAGAATGAGTCCAGAGCTTACGGGTAAAAATTAAGGGATGGGCCAATATGGGTGACACTGTGGTGGGTTTTTACTACAGGCCAACCAACCAGGAAGAGGAGGAGACGAGGCCTTCTACAGACAACTGAAAGTAGCCTCATAATCACAGGCCCTGGTTCTCATGGGGGACTTCAACTACCCTGGCCTTCTGGAAGGACCACACAGCAAGGTGCACACAGTCCAGGAGGTTCCTGCAGAATATTGATGATAACTTTTTGACAGAGGTGGTGGAGGAACAGATGAGGAGAGCAGTGCTACTGGACCTTCTGCAGACTAATAAAGAACTGGTCGAGGATGTGAAGGTAGGGGGCAGCCTTGGCTGCAGCAACCATGAGATGGTAGAGTTCCAGATTCTGCTTGGTGGAAGCAGATCAGTAAGTAGGACCACAACATTGGACTTCAGGAGAGCTAACTTTGGCCTCTTCAGGGTCCTACTTGGAAGAATCCGATGGGTTAGGGGTCTAGAAGGCAGGGGTGTCCAAGAGAGCTGGTTGCTATTTAAGTATAACTTCCTCCATGCTCAGGATCGGTACACCCCCATGAGTAAGAAATCAAGAAAACGAGGCAGGAGATGGATGACCAAGGAGCTTCTAGCAAAGCTCAAAGGGAAGAGAAAGCTCTATGGAATGTGGAAAGAGGGTCAGGCCACTTGGGAGGTATACAGGAATACTGTCAGAGCATGCAGGGAAGCAACTAGAAAGGCTAAGGTCCACCTGGAATTAAATCTGGAGAGCGAAATCAAGGACAACAAGAAGGGCTTCTTCAAGTACATCAGCAGCAAACAGAAGACTAGAGGAAATGTGGGGCTGCTGCTGAATGAAGTGGGTTCCCTGGTGATGGAAGATACAGAGAAGGCAGAGTTACTGAATGCCTTCTTTGCTTCAGTCTTCACTGCGAAGACTGGCCCTCAGGCTTCCAAGTCCTTGGAGGTAAGTGAGCAAGCCTGGAGAAAGGAAGACCTTCCCTTGGTTGAGGTGGATCAAGTTAAGGACACCCACAAATCCATGGGCCCCGATGGAATGCACCCGCAAGTGCTGAGGGAGCTGGCAGACGTCATTGCTGAGCCACTCTCCATCATCTCTGAAAGGTCCTGGAGAACAGCAGAGGTGCCTGAGGACTGGAGGATAGCCAATGTCACTCCAGTCTTCAAAAAGGGCAAGAAGGAGGACCCAGGGAACTACAGACCAGTTAGTCTCACTTCCATCACTGGAAGGGTGATGGAACAACTCATTCTGGATGTCATGTCTAAGCAAGTGGAGGAAAAGAAAGTTATCAGGAGTACCCAGCATGGATTCACCAAGGGGAAATCATGCCTGACCAATCTGATAGCCTTCTATGATGGCATGACCGGCTGGGTAGATGAGGGGAGAGCAGTGGATGTTGCCTACCTTGACTTCAGCAAAGCTTTTGACACTGTCTCCCATAGCATCCTCATAGGGAAGCTCAGGAAGTGTGGGTTGGATGAGTGGACAGTGAGGTGGATTGGGAACTGGATGAATGGCAGAGCTCAGAGGGTTCTGATCAGTGGTGCAGAGTCTAGTTGGAGGCCTGTAGCTAGTGGAGTTCCCCAGGGCTCAGTACTTGGCCCAGTCTTGTTCAATTTATTCATCAATGACCTGGACGAGGGGACAGAGTGTACCCTCAGCAAGTTCGCTGATGACACAAAACTGGGAGGAGTGGCTGATATGCCCAAAGGCTGTGCTGCCATTCAGTGGGATCTGGACAGGCTAGAGAGTTGGGTGGAGAGGAACCTGATGAAGTTCAACAAGGGCAAGTATCAGGTGCTGCACCTGGGGAGGTTGAACTCCATGCACCAGTACAGGCTGGGGGCTGACCTGCTGGAAAGCAGCTCTGCCAAGAGGGACCTGGGAGTCCTAGTGGATGACAAGTTGACCATGAGCCAGCACTGTGCCCTTGTTGCCAAGAAAAAGTCAATGGCATCCTGGGGCACATTAAGAGGAGCGTGGCCAGCAGGTCAAGGGAGGTTATCCTCCCCCTCTACTCTGACCTGGTGAGACCGCACCTGGAGTATTGTGTCCAGTTCTGGGCTCCCCGGTTCAAGAAAGATGAGGAACTCCTAGATAGAGTCCAGAGGAGAGCAACAAAGATGATGAGGGGACTGGAGCATCTCCCCTGTGAGGAAAGGCTGAAGGTGCTGGGCTTGTTTAGCCTGAGGAAGAGAAGACTGAGAGGGGATGTCATCAACACATACAAATATCTTAAGGGTGGATGTCACGAGGATGGAGACAGACTCTTCTCAGTGGTGCCCAGTGACAGGACAAGGGGCAGTGGGCACAAACTGAAGCATAAGAGATTTCAGTTGAATATGCGGAAGAAATTCTTTACTTTGAGGGTGACAAAGCACTGGAACAGGCTGCCCAGGAGGGTTGTGGAGTCTCCTTCTCTGGAGATATTCAAAACCCGCCTGGACAATGTCCTGTACAGCCTGCTCTAGGTGAACCTGCTTTAGCAGGAGGGTTGGACTCAATGATCTCCCGAGGTCCCTTCCAACCCTTGCCATTCTGTGATTCTGTGATCTGTGAAAACATTTTAATTCAGAACAAATAACTGTAATTGGTGAACTTGTCTTCTGAACATGCTTCAGATAGGACTGTACCATCTGGAATCAGCAATTTGACAAAACGCCAAATTTCCAGTTTTGAATTCACTGGTATTACTGGAATCCATTTGATATACTCTTTATTTTGGATTCATGACTAACATTACAATGTACTTTTTGCAGAACAAAAAGAAAAAACTGCCTAAAAAGACCACATAGCTATTTCTGGTTTTGATATTCTTATTTTATAATTAAGAAGCCTCTAGGAATATCTAGCTGAATGATTGCTGCATTACCTGAACAAACTCTTTTGCAACATGATAAGTGTTTTGTTAATATTATTCCTGATCCTGCTCAGCTTCATGAAGGACACCAGCCCTGAAAAACACTGTTTATTAAATACATAATGCAAATATATAAATTAAATACAAATCACAGAATAATTTTACTACATTGCATAACAACTGATGACAAAGAAGGAATTGAGTGAAGATCATATGCCTGTGGCAATAAAGTAATAAATCAAAGAAGGAGCATGATTTTTATTTGTTTTGGTAATTGTCCCTCAAGCATCTTTGTATTTGATTTTCTTATTTTGTGTACAAGTTACTAAGAGTAAGTGCAATAGAAATAGATTTTAATAAGATTAAAAAAAAGAGATAGGCACTCAGATCATGTAGTTGCAAAATTTCTGCTTTACCTTCATGCCTCAAATTTACTCAGTCTTCCGGCTAGCTTTGATTTTTTTTTTTTAAATTTGACATTACTATGGCTATGTGAAACACTAAAAAATATTCTGCTGCTTGATCATTACCCTCCTAAAAACTCTAATACTGTTCTCTTCTGCTCCTGTATATTACCTTTTCCCAAATAGTTTATTAGATAGCTTACAGTTAGTTTGTCCACAAATTAGGGCTTCATATATCAATGTCACATACCCCACCATGTCCAGCCTAACAACTAACACTCCCAGATTACCTTCTTGTTCACAATTACTCTTTCAACTTTTACCAGTAGCCAGATTTCCCCTTGCTGCCATGGGCATTGTCTTGTTCTGGTGTTTGATGTCCTAGCATCAAAAGTCTAGTGTTTTTCTCTATGGAAATAATTGCCCTTTCACTGTTTCATTTCTCTCAATCTTCTTAAATCAGTGTTTTCACCAGTCTGTTTGTCACGAAGGCTGACTTGTGCCTTGTCAGTAATTCCTCTTATTCCCAGTCAATCCAATCAGTTATCTCTGGCGCTACAGCAACCGACTCCCTGATGACAGTGTGACCTCCAATCAGGTATCATTTGTACTTATAATTTGTCCTTACAATTTGTTCTTTCCCACTCCTGTATTGAGCTCTTCAAAGTACAATGAGATTCCTACTGCACTGCCAGAGAGCAAAGATGTGAGTATCAGTGCTACTATTAAGTTAAGGTACTCTGTTTTGAGTTCTAGAGAACGGAAAGATGAGAAATCAAATCAGAAGCACCCACTGCCTGAGTGAGTAAGAAGGACGTAGGTTGAAGATACAAGGAAATGAGCCTGAGGAAATGGCTCCACTTGTAAACTTGCCATCTGAAGTTTCTCTTCTTTTTCATCTGCAGCTGAAACTCCTTCCTCTGACACAGGACAAACAGGATGGCTACCTAAGGAGCCTAAAAAGCAGGGGCACACAGCTGCCTTACCCTTGCGTGTGCCCATGTAGCTGTTTTGTGTATACATGATTTCAGCTCTGTGGGAATATGGAGTTAAATAATTTACAATAAACAGGCATCCTCAGATGAGCAAATGAGCATCTCTAGATTGTATTTCATTTAAATATATTGAGTTGCCTGAGTAAGCAAATCCAGTTAAGGTAATTATAGGCCCTCTCTTCTTACCAGAGAGGACCATGATCGTTTAAAGTTCCGGAGTGCCACTTTCTGGACACAAGATGAAGGATGCCTTTCTCACTGATGGAATTAAGCTCTAATTATTTATCAAGGAGTTCATCACACATCTGAAATCAGATACCATGTCTCTCTAACGTTTTCCTAATATTTTCTTTCTTTACTCCAAATTTCTGGTTTCTGCTTTTGGAGCACCTTCTTCCTCACTTCTTTCTCTTCTCTCCCCCAAAGAAAACAGGAGAAAGCAAAGTGGTCTAGTTTCTAATATCCAGCAAAATATGGTCTTGGATAGGGGCAGTACATACTGGCTTGCAATGAACACGTTGCTTCTGAATGGAAGGGACTGAACTTCTGATGAAGTTTTGCTTCCTTTTCCACTCTGTCTCAGAATTATGCTTCTGATGGAAGTATGCTAGCTTATATGGAGGGTTTAATCCAAAAAATAAGGTAATGATAGAAGGTAATACTTACATCCACAAGGAAGACAAAGCCCTGGAATATCTACATACACAATAACAGCTTGACAGAAAACAGAATCGGAAGAAAAAAAGAGATGGCCCGAAAGTACGAAACCTCCCAGCTGTAGATTTATTGCATGCAGATGGCAAATGAGGATAAATCTGTTCAATTGTAACTTTTGCTAGCATATGACCTTTTTTCTTAGCTTAATCAATAAAGCAGCCAATACTTCTCCAGTTTTCTCGAAATCCATCTTGAACAGTAGAAACAATTTCTCTATTGCATATCTCCAAAATTCAGAAAGCAAACCTCAGATACTGACTGACAAATGGGATTTTGAGATATTTTAATGACTAATCAATAAGAGAAATAAGGGGTATATGACATTTCCCAAAATAAACTGAAATCTGATCTGAATATACTGGATGATGGGTCTCATAGCACAGTTGTTTTTTTAGGTGAGAAGCACCCACTAATTATCATCATTAAAATACAACAAGGAATGCAGACACTACATTCCTTTTTCCAGTAAAAATGCTTTGTGCTTCAGAGTACCATATTGTGATTGAAACTAACCTTCTGAGTAGGAATAGTAAACTGCTTCTGAAACAGATTAATTCATTTTTATTGTTGGCTAAGATGCCTATATTTCCCTCAGGAAAATTCTGTACAGCAATAAAAGTCGATACACCATGCAGCACACGCATAATATCTCTCTCTTAGGCAATGTCAAACCAATATATATCAATGAGCTGACTGATAAGTCTCTGAGTGTGTGCAGTAAACTCAGAGCATCCCTTCTGTTTGTGACTTAGCATACATAAGCAGATCAGGCAGAGAGTTCCTGTGCAGTAGCCAATCCTTCAGGAGCCGTGGATGCGAGGATGCCTCAGGGGAATCAGGCACGCAGGAACCGCTGCTCTGAGAAAGCACAAAACCAGCTGTATTGGTTTAGGCCAAAGGCTCAGCTAGCTGAATTCCCTGCCTGCAGCAATAGATGATCATGCTGGTCTAAAGGAAAAACCTAATTAACAAAGCTAGCATAGGTGCTCCTAGCCTGCAGCAATCTGTGGCTCAGGAACTTTCTGAGGCAGTGATGTTATCTTTCCAATTAATACAGTCTTCTAGTATCCAAAAACATTCTGTGGAAAGGAGTTCCACAGCTCAATTATATGTGTTGTGTGAAGGACCATCTTTGTCTTTTTTTCATTTTGACCTGCCTTATGAAGGTTTTAAAGTTTTAGTGTCATTGTTTTAATGCCTCTTGTTACTGTCAAGTATTATTTCTTATTCATATCCCTCATAAATCTCTCTTGATGGTATGTCTGGGTTGTCTTTTTGCAGACTGAAGAAGGCTGGCTATTTAGTACAGAATCTTCCCTACCCTTCTTCCAGTTTTACTATGTCCTCTCTGACATGAGGGATTGCACACGCTATTCAAGATGCAGAAGCACAGTCAATTTATTCTGCAGCATAGTATTTCTTCTATTTTGTTCTCTGTTTATTTTTTCCTCTTTTTCTTTCTCTCTCTGTCTTTGTCTTTTTCTTCTTTCTCCTTTTTTGGATTCTTACCAACTGCTCAGCTAATGTTTTTGTCGACCTATTTGTTATAATCCTAAGGTGTCTTTCAAGATCTGTAGTAAACAGATCTGTATCTGTAGTATCTGTAAAGTTAGCGCTGTTTCATCTCATATGTATGATTTTGCAAATTTTAATTCTGCCTTTTTATCACCCAGCCACTCAGCCTCTCAATGTTCTTCTGCAATTCTTGACAGCCACCCCTATCTTTACTACCCTCATTAGTGTAATAGCCAGCAATTTTTGCCACCTTGTTGTTTTCCAGACCACCTGTGGCAATAGGTAAAACCAAAGTTTTCATGTATTGTCCATCTAATGCTTCAGGCCGAGCAGTGTCACAGGCAGGTTAAGCAGGTCAGCTCTTCCACATATTCAAAACTCATCTTTAAAAATGAATCAGCAAACAGACCCGAGATCAGAACTCAGAAGCTCTCACAGAGTTTCAGGACACTTGGTTCAGGACTGAAATAATAATAATATGGTTTACTTTTTGCTGGCTTAAATAAGGGGAGGCTGGATATGGGCACTGTTGATCTCATTTGCACTGTACCTCTCCCTTTGCCTGGTGAAAACTGAGGTAATTTATCTAACAAATGGCCACTTAGTGCTATAGGGGGAAAGGTTTTGATCATTTCATAAGGTCTGTTTTACTTTCGTTCTAAGGCACCGTAGTAGCATTGCTTTTCATCCTATTGTACAGTTCATCAAACAAAATGAAGTATTTTCCATTTTGTGATGTGGAGAGTGGAAGTTTTTCTAGTCCTTCTGGACCAAACAGGAATCACATGATTGTCTGAAATTGCAGGAGACCAGATTTGATGAGCCATGTCTGTTCCATGTCTCTGTTCCTTGGTTCTGAAAGAGCCTTGTATCTACAACACAAATTGCTACTAAAAAAGAGATAGAATGAAGTCAAACAAACAAGAAAGTAAAGGAAAAGAACAGGGCATGATAAGAGACCAGAGGGCATATAAAAATCTTAGGACAGATCGAGGGGCAGTGTGAAACACAAATGCCCAGCATGGGAAAAGGGAAGGAAAGCGGAGGCAAGGAATTTTTCTAAGTCTTGTGTAATACATTCATTCTAGTTTCTCTTTCCACTTTCTTTAGCTCATTGTGGTATATCGGGTACAACAAATGTGCTTGCCTGTTGTCTTGCTGATGACTATTATTTCAGAATAATCATTGAGTAAGTGCTCTCAACTGTGTTTGTTTCCACACGTGTCTTACTGGTGACATTGTGAGAAGGCGACTCCCATGTACAAGATTTTCAATTTTGTCTGAAGACACTGAGCTCATAGGCACCATAATTTCTCTCAGGAACAAATTCCATATTTCATCAGGTGGGTTTCCAAAAAGACCACTTTCTACAGACTTAAAAAGTTTTACTTTTGAGGTTTGCAATTCACTCATAGCTCTCATTAAGCTCTCATATCAGTGAGGAATCAGTAACAAGATTTGAGCACTAAGGCAATGTGCTTTCAGTAGCCATTTTTGCTAGGCAGAAAAACATCTGTTTTCTGAGATATTTTCATTTTTTTGTAAGGTTTTGCTGCTGTGTTTTTTGGTTTTGGTTGGGTATTTTATTTTTTTTTTAGGTACAGAGAATTATAACTGAGCCAGAGGTCAAATGTACATTGGTTCCCTGTGGTTATGTCTGAATGTAGTGGAAAGATCAGCATGTTCCAACCAAACAGATGAAAAAAACCAGCATATTTTGTGAAAGGAACTGCCTGAGTACCAAGAGAAATGTGAAGGCCAAATGAGTATGTACAAAATTCTTGAGGACACAATGATTTTCCAAGAGTTATTCAACAATAAGTCTAAATATGCAACTTTCTCACCTGCTGGTCTCCTGAACCTTCTTGTTATCTTAGGTTAGACTGCTTTCTTTGGATACTTCAAAGTGCCTTTTTATGGTTTTCCATACAAAACAGTTTTTGTTTCAAAGGGACTTTTTAAAATTTTTCACAGTCCTTTTGTTGGTCTGTTTCTTTACATTGGTCTTTTGGAAAAAAGTAAAAAAACCCACAACTAGTTCTTCCTCCTGACTGGGAGGAAGTAAAACTTTCACTGCCAGCAGCTTGTATATTGTCCCTTAACTCTGAAATGCTGTAGCTCTTGGATCTTGTAATTTCACATCCTACAGCCCATTTATGCTGATGCTAGCATCTGTAGGGAGGGCTGCACAGTGAAACGTGGGATCTGGGACTGATCTGGCTAAAAACTAACCGGGGGGAGGAGGGTGGCAGTGGTTTAATTTTTGCTGGATTTCCCTACCCTGACTCACTCATGTCTGTATGAACACTAGTGCTGGCATGAGGAACAGGACAGAAAATGAGAACTGGGGAAAGGCCAAAACCGTCTGTTTCACCGGCAGTGCCAGTTAATGCTGCATTGATTGAAGTTATGAAACTACGATGTAAGAAATACAATCATCTGAGATGTCAAGTGTGCGGAAATTACGTTCTTTAATGTTGTTGTGGTTTAACCCGGCTGGCAACTAAGCACCACGCAGCCGCTTGCTCACTCCCCCCCTCCCCCTTCAGTGGGATGGGGGACAGAATCGGAGAAGCAAAGTAAGACCCGTGGGTTGAGATAGAGACAGTTTAATAAGAGAGAAGAATAACAATAATAATAATAATAATGGTAAGAAAATATACAGGATATATAAAACAAGTGATGCACAATGCAATTGCTCACCACCCACTGACCGATGCGCAGCCTGTCCCGAGCAGCAATCACTCCCCCCGAGCCGCAACCACACCGCCCGAGCTGCGATCACTCTGCCCGCGACTGACCGACCGACCAACCCCCCCCCCGAGCATGATGTTCTATGGTATGGAATAGCTCTGTGGTCAGTTTGGGTTAGCTGTCCTAGCTGTGCTGTACTCCCAGCTTGTTATGCACCTGGCCGAGCAGGAGAAGCTCAAAAAGTCCTTGAGTAGTCTCAGCACTACTTGGCAACAACTGAAAACATCAGTGTGTTATCAACATTCTTCTAGTACTGAATCCAAAGCACAGCACTATGCTAGCTTCTGTGAAGAAAATTAACTCTGTCCCAGCCGAAACCAGGACAAATGTCTTCATGGATTTCATGCCTCATGCCTGTCGTGTGTTGACGCTTTAATGAGTGCCTGTCTCCCCAAAACATTATTGCAAGCACAGAAAGAATGCTAGGCCATGCAGACAAAATGAGAGTGATTGGTTGAGCGCATGGGCCAGGACAGAAAGAAAGGTCTTCCAGGTTATGGAGACAGTTGGTAAAGTGCTCTGATAGCCACAAAAGCTTCACACAAGGTTGTGGGAGACATGCCTGAACCACAAGAATTTATGATGATCAGGTAAACAACCAGTTTACTAAAACTTGTTCTTTTTCTTACATTGAGGTCATCATAGGGAAGCCACACTCAATTTTACAGAACATATTCCTCTCCCCAAATGTGCCTCCCTAACAAATTCCAATACGCTGATTTCAGCGATGCAGACATATGAAACTTCCGAGCTATTTATACATACCAGAATAAATCACATTTATAGATGCAGCTCGGATGCAGTTGGTTTGGCAACTAACCAAATTGTGCTTATATTAGTATAATTTAAAATATTGGACTGAAATCATAACTAGAAGAAGAATGTAATAGACCCTAATAAAAGAGTTGATAAATGAATTGTACAAACTCTTAGAATAACTGGAGGTGAACCAGTCTGTCCACCAGTGAAGGGATTTGGATTGCTACTGATGAAATTGGCTGTGGGCAGCTCAATCATCAGAAAATCACTGGCTGTATTTGGAAGAATAAAGTAAAGGAAGAATATGGGACTATAAGATAAAGTTGCGTATTTTTCCACATTTTAAAATATACTTTGGGGAAAAAATCTTCTATCCTTAGAAGTCATATTGTTTCTTTTCATCTAGTTATAAACTGCCCAAGCCTTTATACAAACAAAGAACTAAGGAATTTGTGTAACTTAACTCTGTACAATAACATGAAGCTTCGAAATGAGTAAAACATTCTGTACTGTAGCTATTTCAATCTTTTTTCAGAACTAGATATCTCAGCTGTGCGAGCTACAATATTGATTCATCTGGGTGGAATGAAATATGACTAGCAAGAGTGATACAGAAAATTCTGCTGATCTGATTTCCTCTCCCTCCCTCTGCTCCCGACCATGAATACCTTAACCTCCAATAGTTCAGTTGATGAGTGAAAAAAAAAAAAAAAAAAAATTCTGAGATAGGAGCAGTAGTTTCTAAACTGTTGCAAATTTAAGCCCATGGTTTCCCCTTAAAACTGGACTAAGTATAAGAAACAAAAGGAATGGATAATGGTATGGGGGAACCACAGTCATCACCACCAGATACAATGAATAGCCCACCCACCGTATCAGCATCCGAGCACCCTTGGACAAAGTCTGCGCTACAAATTGGCGTACAGGCAAATCAACACAGATGTGTCACCGAGGATTGTCCTAATACAAGACACATGCTGATAATTGTCTTTTTTTTTCCTGACCTTGTTTAGTAAGGTATGCAATAAGTCAGTCTCTGTTCTATTCCTATTCAATGGGTGGTGTTGACATACAGCTTAAGGCTACTCCACCTAACAGCAAAAAAAATTGGTTTTCTGAAGGGATTTTTGTGAGTCTGCAAACAGAACCAACCATTCAAAGACAGTTTTAAAGTAATTTGCTCAATTCCCTGGAGTAATTATTCTCAGACACGAGAGTGACAATTCAGATGTCAGCATTCTAACATCGCTGGTCATTTTACAAGACACATTCAGCCCAGCCCGTGTACCTATCTATTTTTGTAGGTCAAAGTGAAAGCAATTTGGGGGACTATAACAGGAATTTTCTTTTCCTCATCAATTCAAGAAGTGAGGTATTGTGAGGAGAGATGTGAAGTGCCATCCTTTTGCTCTGGGTCACTTGGAGCAAGTCTACACTAGAAACCTGAAGCATGGCAAAAGCACGTAGAGATGTGATTTTTTGATATCACTATGCTGGCAAGAAGCCCTGCTATAATTGCAGTATTACGTGTTTAAAATGCTTTTTCCAGTACCGTTATTCCAGCACTCGTCAAATCCGTACATTCTCTCCCTCTTTCTTCTCTCTCTACTTACAGGTGAAGGACTGGTGCAGACCTGAGCTGAAGAGCTGACCAGCTGTACAACCGTACCCACATGGTATGAAGGAGCAGTAAATGCTGTTCTGACCAGTGCTAGCGAAAAGGCTAAATCAACACTAATGGAACTCCCATCGCCTCTTGGCCCAAACCAGGGAAGAGTGTCATCAGGAGAAGAAGCGACCTTCTGAAGGCTTTCTCTGACCGCACCGCAGGACATTCAGTAAGAAGAAAAAAAGCATTTATGTTAACCCCTTCAATACTATGCCTCTGAATGTGTGGATAGATTTCCCAGAAGTTTTATCACCTCGTGGTACGTGGAGACCCCATTTAAGGCTGTGAGGAGCAATCTCTCACTGCGAACTGTCTGCAGCTTCAGCTAGTGGGAAAAGCTAAATTGCACGGTAATAAACAAGGGAAGAGGATACGGCAATTGAAATCATTAGGACACTGTAGCAACTCACTTTCAGATTCTATTTTTATACACCTTTAAAACAATATTTCCAGGGTGTTCTTTTTTTGCTTATTATTTCATATTAAAAATAATTCTTAACTGACACAAGAATCTCATGTAAGACCCAAGAAGCTGATTATACTGATGAAACACAAAAAATACTGTCAAATTACCTAAATAAACCAACCCAAAATTTAAGAAAAAATGTTTTCAGAAGTATATTTTTCAAATTTACTGTGTTCCTTCTATTAATTAAAGTGCACTGTTCTTATACTAGCTAAAAAATCACTCTGTGTGGTCACTAGAAGATGAAAGCATAGAACATATAAATGATAATGTTCGTGGTAGAATTTGTTTTCATATTTCAAATATATTAGGACACGTGACTTCCTTTCGTATGCATGCTTTTTCCTCCACAGACATAAAAAGCAGCCTACTGAAATCTCCAAGCGATTTTCCACCTTCAAGTTCAGGGGAGATATCAGGATGAAACTATGTTTTTCAACAGATTCCTCTAGTGCATCCCAAGAAATTCAGTAAAATGTGTAATAACAGTTTGAATGGTGTCATTTTAGCTTTGAAAGTATGATGGGAACAATTACACGCACCTGCCTCAGCAGCAGGAACAGAAAAAATAACTGCAGAGAACACCACCTCCAGAGAGCTTCGTCAAAGAAATCGCAGGCAGAAAACAGGCCTGCCATCACTTTTAGCCCTGCCTTGACGGGTGACACTGGATTCCAGTCCCAGCAGTGACATTTCTTTATCGCTCAGACCTTGAAAACAAGCATTGGAACTACTGTGATTCCGGTGTCCACCTATGAAACTACTCTTCTAGATCATCTTTGTGCTTGTGCTGCTACTTTGCAGATTACTTAAAAATGCCCTGGCTGGCTGATGATGTTTCCTACACATCATGCCTTTCACTACCCTCACTCTAAGGGAAATGCTGTCTTGGGTGTTAAAGGCTCAGCTGCAGCGTTCAGAGGAAATAAAGTATTTTCTTGTTTGAAAGATGCTGCCGGTTCTGCACCAACACAGAGGAAACCATCAAAACACAATCTAGGTGCCAGAGTACAGCCACCTGTTAGGATTCAATTTAGTTGGATGAGAGGAAAGGCCACCTTGCTTTCTAGCCGACCTCAGATGAGTCTGGGAGGCCAGGGGCGGCTGGACCAACCTCTCATTTCAGGTTTGAGCCCTTCCAGCAAGATTAAGACACAAACAAGGTCAGATGTCATAAGCCCACCTGTTTATTAACTGTGCAGGGGAAAGAGAGAGAGCAGAGATAGGAAAGAAAGAAAGGAAAGATAGAAAATTAAGCAAGAGGTCCAGATGGAAGAGCGCAGTCACCACCATGGATCCGCGGCGTCCTGAGGGTCTGTGCTTCTGGGGTCTTCAGTGGTCTTCCGTGGGGTTGGTGGTCCCCCAGGGTCTTCAGTGGTTGCCTGCGCAGTTGGTGGTCCCCCCTAGGGGGTCTGAGATGGCAACCTTTTATAGGCCTCGTGCCTAAGGCACACACTTGCGCATACATTTCCTGCGCTTTCCTTTTGGCTTTGTTCTTGTTGGGCAGGGGCAGGGTTCAAACCGCAGGCCTTGGTGGGCAGGCACCCCACCTGGGTGTCCTATAAGCAAAAGAATGGTCTGCTGCTTCAGCAAGCCTGTGAGCCACCTTGCCTGATCTTCTCAGATAAGCACACAAAGGTGCGAGTTTTGAGACAGTTAGCTGGCTATTCAGTCTCTCACACCACCAAAAACTTAACTAAAATCCTTTACAGAGCAGGAAAGATGTGATTCGTGAGACGGTTGAAGAATTTCACTTACATAAGCACACAGCAGAGACTTGAATATGCCTGTACCTTTATAAGAAGTTTGTATTTAGCAAATAAAATTAATTTTCACTTCCTCATCACCGAACTAATTCAGTCCCACATTATGACATCAGTTATTTTGCCTTTTGTTCGGAAAGGATTTGACCGACATAAGGGCTCTGTCTGCGCTGGGGAGATGACTCCCTCCCAGTCACATCGATCAACTTCCTCATGCAAACTCACAGGTCTTGCGTTACGGTCCATTTTGAGTACATCTCAAGTCCCAGTTCTGAAGAAGGAAAAAATAAACCAAAAAACCCTAATAATATGCTCTCCTTGCTTAGTTTTTGAATGAAACCTGGTTGTGCAGGATCCGTTTTTGGAGGATTTGGTTTCAGTGGGATTCTGCCCCTGCTTACTCATTTAATTGGATATATGTATCATTTCCATCACTTCATTAGGGATGAAAACATTATTTGCCAGCGAGATTCAACAGAAACCATTTTTATGACCGTTCAGTATTTAATCTCCATACAACTGACATCTAATTGTTGTTGACATTTAATTGCATGAGTTCCTAAAGATCCCTTTCACTAAAAATCTTGTGGCGTGGGGCAGTCATGTTCAGATCACGCGCCCCACGTGCCCTTGCTTCAGGATCCCTGTGCTGTTGTCGGAGAGGCCGCAATTGCTAACCTCAGTGTTCTGAGCGATGGCGCAGCCTATGTACTTTTTTGCGTATTTATTTGTGGGGTTCCTTCTTGGGCCTCTGTTGCACTCTGCTGCTCACCCTGTGGCCGGGGAGCTAAGGCAGCCTCAGCTGGTGATCTGGCCAGTGTGCTGAAGCTCTGCGGTGGTCAGGAACACACCGTGATGGCACAGGAGCACGGCTGCCAGGTTGCAGGTCAGAGTCTGGGGGCATGGAGGGCAGGGCTCGTCTGCAGGCTGGTGCGTCGCACAGCGACCCCGCTTGGTGACGTTTGCCCTGGAAACAGCTTTTGGGTTTTGCCACGGGTACATCGTGCTCAACAGAAGATGCATACCTTGCCTCTTGAGCTACTGTCACAGGGAAGAGCTTCAAGGCCCCAAAGACGTAGAGGCTGGGGGAGGGCAGGGGGAATTCCCCCAGTGTCTACCACAGGAGAGGACACTACGTGGGGCCAGATCCCTGGATGACACAAGGAAAGGCGAAGACACCAACCGGCAGCTCCATAGAGGCGCATCAGGCAGGCCCCGAAAGACCCCCACACTCCAGAGGAGTGGATGTTTATGGCGAACCTGGAACATAAGCAGGCATTTACGTTGTGGGGAGCGGTTTGGTGATGGGTTTGGGTGCTGGTAGGTTTGGCAGAGCTGGGTATCGCTACAGGGTGACAACAGCAGGGTTAGGCGTTACTACAGTAATTTGGTGTTACAGAGCTTTTCCTAATTACATCAATCTTCTGCCTGATGCCAGCGTGTTTATAAAATACCAGAACTAATCCACCCCAACAGGCAGCCCCAGTGAGAGCAGCAACGACCTCAAGCTTTGTCTTTCAGGCAAGCCTCGTAAACCCAAAACTTCGGTGTTCGATTTAAATTAAAAGTGACTTAGCGCTAGGACCTCAGTAAACAAGACTTTAAAAATGATAACGAAATTCATTACCGTTACCCTCCATCAGTCTTTAACGTGAATGGCCCCTTCTGACAACAGGCCCAGACTAGCCACACGTCACAGCAGCAGCCCTCGCCTCGCCCCGCCCCCCCGGCGGCCCCGCCCCCCCGGCCCCCTCCGCTGCTCGCGCCATCCCGCCGCGCCGCCTCGCGGCAGGGTCCGCCCCTCCTGGGGGCGCGCGCCGCAGTCCACGCATGCGCCCTGCCCCTCGCCGGGCCCAGAGGATCCGCGGCGCTCGGGGCAGCCGGAAGGAGCGTGAGGCCGGGGGCGGGGCCGCGTGGGGCTGCCGGGCAGCGTGCTGGTCGCGCCGGGATGGAGGCGCCGATGGAGGTGGTGGCGCAGATGGAGAGCCTGGCGTTTGGAGAGCGGGCGCCGGGCTCCGCGGAGGGGGCGCCGGGCGAAGAGCGGGCGGCAGGCGCGGAGGGGGCGCCGGGCGAAGAGCGGGCGGCAGGCGCGGAGGGGGCGCCGGGCGAAGAGCGGGCGGCGGGCGCGGAGGGGGCGCCGGGCGAAGAGCGGGCGGCGGGCGCGGAGGGGGTGCCGAGCCCCCGGGAGGGCCAGGCCCCGTCGCTCCCAGCCGAGGGAGTGCGCTGCTCGCCGCCGCCAGCGAGTCCCAGCGAGCCTCCTGCCGCCGCCCCCTCGTCGGACTCGGACAGGTGGGTTGAGCCCCGGGGCGGTCGCACTTCCCGCTCTGAGGCCTCTTGCGCGGCGGCGCGTGTGGCGCGGCCCTGAGGCTGGGCGCGGTGTGGGGATGTGTGGGTCCGCGCCCGCCCCCTTCTCCCGCCCTGAAGTTTCAGTTGATGTCGCTTTCCCCATCTCGCTAAGGGTGACGTTTTAAGTTAAATTATACTAGTGGTTTAATTAATGAATGAATAAGCCTCCAAAACAATGACTGTAAGGGTATAGGATTTAATGAAAACATGAGTTTGGGGGTGGTGGGCCTGTAGAGCACCATGGTTGGGCCACCATGACTGCTTTAATGTCTTCTTCGACATGGTCCTTGCAGAGTGTGCCTACAGCACCTGTGACAAGACACCTGCAGTGTAGGATTCAAGGTTCAAGTCTGCAGATCTTAATTCGTGTTCTGATGTTGGCATCTTGGTGGAAAAAATCATTCTCAACCTGTATGTTTTTTATAAAAGGTTCCCTCTCCTATTTGCATCCGTGCTTTCATCAACCAGTACAGTTGGTGAAAGGTAACTTTGGTTAGATGTGGGCTCTGTTTCAGTCTTAGAAGCCTGCACACTTCGTCAGTCCCAGTGAGTTTTGAGTTTCCTTTTTGGGCCGTTTCAGCAAGATGGGTCTGTGCTCCTTTTAACTAGCAGAGGCTGAAATGAAGTCTTAAAGATCTTCTCTTAACAAGAACCTTCATTAACAGTTAAGGGGTTAAAGCTTGACTTTGGAAATACTTTGTTTGGTCAGTTAAAAGCTTGCTTAGAACATCATGAAGTGATGGAGAGCAACATTCCTGACCTGTGGCAGGGACTTCACCTGTAGTCTTTTTTGCTTCCAAGATCCGTTGTGCTGATATTTAGCTGAATATTAATGACTAGATTTTGATAGCTTTAATTCACTTAGCTGTCTACATGTATCTCAAACTGGTTTTCTTTCTTTCTTTTCTTTTTTTTTTTTGCCTCCTTCCACTAATTGGTCTCTAGTAGTCTGACTGATTTTTGTCTTTCTGCTAGGTTGGTTTTGTTCCAAGAAGTCCATATTTGGCTTTTTCAAAAGGTTTATTTGGAGAGGTGCTCTTACTTGTTTACTCTTGCTCTTACACATTGAAAGCCATCCATTTGCTTGTGAAGGAGACAATGTAATACAAAAGAATCTAGAAAGGAGCAGGGTTTGTATTTTACCTCTTTTTTTTTCTAAATGCTGCTTTCTTAACGGCCAGATCAGGTGAGAAAGGATAGATGCAATTTTGCAAAAGTGTGCCTGTCTTGGTGTGTTTTTGTGTAAGGTTTGTGATGTGTTTTTTCAGTCACCAGGATCAATTACTGAATGTGTTTGTTTCTTCCACCAACTCTTGAAGAACTTAAACTTTTGCTAGAAGGAACATGTTGACATGAATAAGGACTGGTTTCTTGCTGTGCTCTTCACTCAGAATATTGAGTTGAAGTCAATAAGCATCTCTGATGCATGTTCCAGTTTCTAAAAAAACCCTAAATTAGTAATCTGTGTGAGTAGGCGAATTCAGACAGGCCGTGAATTATGAAGCTAATCCCTTTTATCAGCAAAAAGTAGAATTTTATTTGTTTTATTACCTTCATAGTGCAAGATGCATTGCTTGGAGTAAGTATTGTCTTCACTTTAGCTTTATGCTAATGTTGGGATTGTACAAGCAGAGTGACTGTGAGCTATAGAAGGTATTTTAATGTATTATCTTTAAAAATTTTTTTTTGTGCTCAGTTTTTTCAAATGATGTTCAATACAGGGAACTTCAGCGGTGCATAAAGTAAAAATATGGTGATAGTGCATAGATATTATGGTCCTAGCTTGGCTGTATTTATCTAGGCACTATACTGAAGTGATCACCCTGTGACTCTAATGTCTTATTTCACTTGCAAACCGATGAACTGTAGGTCCCAAACTGTGACTGTTGTGTATGCCTGACAGAGGGAGTTACGCTGGTGCATGGGGTAACCAGTGGGAGAAACTGGACTAGGTGAACTTAGAGGTGATTGCTGTCACACCACGTGCACCATTCAACAGTCAGACAGTAGGAACCTAAATGAGCCGGTTTGGTTGTTAGCATTTGCTCTGAACTGCTGAAGCTACTGCTCTTCTGAGATTTTTTTTTTTTTTTTTATGGTCTTCTCCAGTGGCTTGTAGGTTCAGAAAAGATTGCTGCTCTTCTGTATACAAATGCATGCATTTAAGAAAAACATATCTGGCAACCAATGTATTTGAGTAATGTATAATCTAGCCATTTTTTTTATCTGTAATGTATAAATCTATATTCTAATTCTCATGTTTGTTTTATTCAGTGATACGGATAGTTCATCAACTACATCGTCCTCTTCGTGTTCTCCTTCAACTGTATCTGATGAAGATGACCATCCAAATGAGGATAACAGATCTTACTGTGTTAAAACGAAAGATGAGTTGCCTGTTGATGTAAGTACAATGTATGACCTTTTAAACCCTTTTCTAGTAACCCAACTTAAAATATTTTAACTTAATATATTTTTAAGTTTGCAGCACCTAGAGATTGAATGTATGTTTTTACGCTAGTTCAGGTATAGTACAGTCAATAACTTAAAACGTTTCATTTTTCAGTATACTAAGAACACTCTGAATTGAGGTCCACAGCTCATTTTAGGTTTATATTTGTATAAAATCACAGCTGTAATTAATGAAAACAAGTACATTTCTGGATAAAATTCTGGGTATTTTAGTACATTTTTAGTTGTTTGTATGTTGCAGGCTTTCATCATCCTTTCTTTATGTGAGAGACTTGAAGGTCTGATATGTCTTGTGGACATATTT
Organism: Nycticorax nycticorax; assembly: GCA_023375905.1. NCBI lineage: Eukaryota > Metazoa > Chordata > Aves > Pelecaniformes > Ardeidae > Nycticorax > Nycticorax nycticorax. Next base: position 127,595 of record JAKFQP010000699.1, on the reverse strand, counting down.
CAAATGTCTTTAGCCCTCAGGTAAAAATTTCAAATGTTGTATTAAGCCTCCCAGAGGTTCAGATTGAATTGCTTCTACTCACTTAAGCAAAATTATTAGAGTGGTCATAGAAATGGTTTGTATTTGCTTTATTCTGCAATTTTTCTTGTAGCACTGTTGTATGTATTGCAGATCAGAACCTTAATTTGCATCAAGATACTGTGTTTTGTTTTTTTATTCTCATAAATAACATACTCGTTAAGTACTGCTTCCATTGCTCCTCATTATCTCAAAATTAAGAGGTTTAAAGTTTTAGTAATAATGTGCTAACAGATTATTAGCTATGCATCATTTGTAATGAATTACAACTAAAAGGATAATATAACACTGTAGTGTCAATTTACATTAACAGTGTATGTTTATCTGTTATTCTGTAGATCTCTCCCCTTCATAAAAAATGCTTTCTGGAATGAGAAACAAGTCTGATGAAGGGTACAAGAAATTACTAGAAAGGTAGAGAAAAAGGAACTCTGAAGAGCAGATAAATTTGCATACCTTTGCTTCAGTGCTTTGTAAGAGTTTGTAATGAGTGCTAGAGGACTGTCTGGAAAGGCTGAGGCATTGACACACATCAGAAGTAGCAACAACAGGAGATAGTAGTATGTTGTAAAGAGCAGCTCTTAGGATAGTCTTTTATCCCTGAAATTAATCAAAGATTGAGAAACACACATAACGTTATGTTCTGAAGGAGTAAAACATCAGAGCAATTCCTGCTTACATGCATTTAGTTTTGAAGTATGATTAATAGTAAAATTAGTGCTTCTATGACAGCATTTTTTTTTACAGCACTGGACTTTTGAACAAAAATCCTTGCTGAAATAGATGTACTTACCAGGTTTTGTTTACCTTTTATCTCATTTATTTATTTAAATAAAATTCATGTTAGTCTGAAAATGCTTTGTTTATCTGCTCTTTTGTCTCATTAGCTTACTAGCTTCAAGTCCAAGCATTTACAAAACACTGTCTTCCTTTGAAGTACTGGCCTGATTAATTGTTTCAACAAAGCTATATAGCTTTTTGCAAGTGACAGTTAATAAGAAGTGAAGTTCTAGCAACTACATTATTTACTGTACCTTGTGCTAAGCCATTCTACAGTAGTAGAATTAGTCTGTGTAAAAATGTTGTAGAGTCTTATGTAAATTTGAGGGAATACAGTTTGAAAATTATGTTAAAAATGAAACATGATGATTAGTTATTTACCCAAAAGTCCCCAATAATAGCTAACTTGTTAAAGCATGGGTCAAAGACAAAATAAAAGATTAAAGAAGGTATTTAACTGGAATATGTGCTTAGGGGAAAAAACATGCATGTATTAAGGGGTGTTAGTGGAACTATTTTAGAAGCCTCCTGCTTTGAGGTGTAGAATTGGCAGATATTGTATATAGTATGACAGATGGTACAGTTTACTAATTTGAGATTTATGATCAAAATCTTAGCTTTCTTCCTTCTGGTCTTTGGCCTTTGACTTACTCTGGCGTCCATGACTCAGTTAAGTCTTAGCAGTGAACTTGGTTTAATGTTGGAAAACTTACTGTCCTGTAGAAAGGTGTTTCTCTCCGAATTCACGTCTTGGCTTTAAGGCTGTATCATATGACCTGGGGAAGTCTTGGCCAGTCTTTGGTCTTTGTGTTGCTTTAGAAGCCTTTACCAAGCACTTTTGTTAAGAGTGAAGATTATCAGGTGAAGTTTTTTTAAGACACAATGAGATTCTTCTATTGGAGAGAGATTTTATTTCTGGTGATGGCCTTTAAAAGTCCAGTGCAGTGCTAAGATTTCGACTCTATCTCCAAATTCAGAAGATGTTGAATTTGAAGATAATTCTTACTCTAGTTGCTCTTACTTTGTAATCCATATAATACATACTGAATTCACAGCAGTATAGTATGTATATATAAATTTTAGTTTATGAGGGAATTGGAGGTTGATGATGAGTTTGGTGTTAATCAGCCTTTGACAGCAGATTTTGATGCTTAGACTTGAGGAAAGTTTAATTTGAAGTTTGTGCAGTACTCATTTGTATAATTTGAAGTTTGGTGCTTTTTTCCAAAGTGTTCTCTATGATTATTCTCTTGTACCAAATACAACTTCTAGCTAAAAATAAGTTTTTGTATACATTGTTGTGATCTGTACATCTTCTATAATGGTCTGAGTCATGGCATAAATGGACAGACACCATCTTGTCGATTCAGATGATGTGTATCTGGTGTATTTCAAACTATTTTATCTCTTGCTATGTACATTTTTCTTCTGTCATGTATTGAGTGTGGTTACAGGTTGTCTGATTTTTTTTATTACTGATTATCTAATTATTGTGTTGCACGTTGAACTTAATTTATCTAACTTGAAAGTTCAAAAAAATGAACAAAATGTCTATCAGTTGTTGGTTTTCTCCAGTTGAATAAAATCAGCCTTTACTTCAGTTGCAATGGAAATATGTAGAGTAGCGCCTCAATAGAAAAGGTGTCTTCAAAAGTGACATTCCTCCAAGATGAGTTCATTTAGAATTACTCTGAAGGAGGCAAATCAAACTGGGTTTTTTTATTAACTCTTCAACATGCTAGGAGGTTTTTCTGATTGTCAAATTTAAGCAGCAACAAAGTGATGAATGTCTTAGTCTGACGAGATTCTATTCTGAACATTGACTCGGTATTTTCAGGAACTGCCTCCTGTTGAAGACTTATCAATAATTCTGCCTGATGATGTTGAACTGAAGCTCTTTGGGACAGTTTCCAGCATCATCGAGCAGCTAGGTAGGCAAGATATGTTTGCTTTGTTCTTAATTAAAGTATTTTCTGTATATCTCTGCATTAATCATGCACTTAACTGTTCCCTCAAAGTGTCGGTACTGCAGCATTCTGTTTCAGGGGATAGTGGGTTGCTGAATGAGAACTTAGACTACCAAATGACATCTGTGTTGAATTCCCTTTTAGTTTGCTTACATCTTATAAAGATGTAAGATACTACAACTATTACGCATGTATTTCTGTGTGACTTTCATGTTCTAATTTTTTCATAAAAAAGCCTTTTGTCAGCATGTATTATGATCGTTATATTTATTCTGGCAACAATGAGATCGAACATTTGCAGTATTTTAAGAAATAAATATTTTTTATTAAGAAATAAGCAGTTGTAAGTACTATATTTTAATTATCTCTGAAGATGCAGAAGGTGTATAACTGAAAGCACAGATGCAGCACAAGGCAGTCCCAAGTGCTTGCTTGTTTATATATGAGGGTAGGAAACAGATGTATTTCTTTAGCCACTGTAGCAGTGCTTGGGTAATTGGTATGTTTGGGGGGGTTTTTTGTTTGTTTTTCTAATTCATCCCACTTCTGGCACCTTGACCAAATACAAGCCACCAGTGTCAGTGGTCATAGGACAGCATGACTAACATGATATATCATGTGCTGGAGGGTAAGCTTAATGGGATTTAGACATACAGTGGATGTAAGCTTAACTGCAGGCCAATAGGCATTTGGAGATCTTTTCAGATCTACCTGGGACCTCAGTTTTTGATCCAGTAAATCAAAGTTTTGCTGAAGCTGATATTAATAAAATACCCATACTATGTTTGTATCTAAGCTTATTTCAAGTGTTGTATTCTGCTTGAACTGCTTTCAAAGCTGTTCGCTTATGAAAATTAGAAATTAAGTTCAATTTTGAAGTTAAAGTATTTATGTTGAGTGGGCTACAAAAAAATTAAAGCAAGTACCCTTTGCTATTAAATTTTCTTTTATTGTAAAAGGCTTCAGGTAATACAAGCAATTCCTTTACAGTATTTTTGTTGGTGGTGTTGGTTTGGAGTTAGTTTTAATTTCATTCATGTGCAGGAAGCTGGCTTGGAAGGTAGTAATCTTTAAAGACTTCAGTTTGGAAAACTGTCCTTAATTTCTAATCCTCCTTGGTGCGTATAACCTTTTCAAATCCTGTCAGTTTACTGATAGATGAATTCTTGAGTCTGTTTTATGTAACTGAAATATAGGAATTGTTGAGTTTAGATTGGTTGGTGAAAGTTAGAAAACAGCCTAATAATCATACATTAAATAAAGTAATAAGAACGGAATAAAACCCCAAGATATCTGTGGTATTTTTCTGCTTTTACTACCTTGTTTTGTGACTTCCTCTTTCTACATACTTTCCTTTATTTTAATTTCTTCGGGAAAAACAGGTGTCTGAGTGGCTTCAATTTCAATTTATTTGTGGCCATATTAGGGACTCTGCCAGTTAGTTACTTGTGGGTTGGTTTTTGATTTTTTTGAACTGATAGCTGTGTATACCAGGTTTGTATATAGTATGAGGGGAGTTGAGGTCTCATTTGGAAATCACAAATACTATTTTGGCACAACAATGAATATCCTGAACAGTTTCTGTCCCTTTGATGTATGAAATCTCTGCTGTTCTCTGTAGCAAGCTTCCTAGTTCATTAGTTTGCAGTGTGTGATATCTGTAAGTTGGCTATTTCATACTATGAGGTGAATTTAAGGCTAGAACAGTATAGGTTCATGCTTGCTTCACACTAGCATGATGACAGTACTTTCTGTGAACTTTAACTTCTGCTCGCTATCAGAATTTAACAGAACTTTTGCTGTGTTTTGCTTCAAAGTACTTAGAAGAAAAATTCACTGTGTGGGTTGTAGCCTGGAAAGTAAACACCTTCGGTTATAGATAAGAAATGTACCCTGTGACTGCACTTTGGGCCCTGGAAGAGTAGAAGCTGAGGATGTGGGGTGGGGTAGGGGGAGCTATAAGTCAAGTAGGTTGTAGGTGATAATATTTCTCCTGGGTTTCGCGGGACTGGCATGACTTATGTTTTCAGAATATTTTCCTTAGCCTGTTGGAAGAGTGGGGGCTATGCGTGATCAATGAAGTTGAGAGCATTCTCTGAGAGTTGTTGGTGTGTGGCTTGTTGCTGTGTTTCGGTTTGGGTTTTTTGTTGGTGGGGATTTTTTTTTTTGGCTAAGGTTTATTTCTCAAGAGGGTTATGCAATACATTGGGTTCTTTATGTGTTTTATCTTATAGGTAGGCACAAAATAAACTGATTTCCCTACTTCTCTTGAAATTCAGTGAACTATTAAGCCTGTAGCATTGTCACAGGCTTGTTTGGCATGTCACAAAGGTGTTTGCAGATTGAAATAGTAGCAAAGCTGATGTTTTAGCTTGATGAGGTGTTTACTGCTCTAAGTCCTGTTTTGTAAGTTTAGCAGTGATAATCTTGTTAGTTTTTGTTGGAGTCTGAGTGACACAAAATGCTTGAGTGACTTTATTTGATGATGGAGAGGCATTGAGAATGCTTAATTGAGCGTTCTGTTTTTGAGGTAGGAAAGATTACCTTCAGAATCAGAATTTTTGAGTGTAATGCTGCTAGGCCTCTGTATTGACAGCTTTACGCACCATTCCTGCTGAATGTAAAGGAAGACCCGGTATTTCTGTAGACAAAAGCAACAAATATGAACTGTTACCAAAGAAGAGAGTGAACTACTCTAAAGATATCAGTAAAGAATAAGCTCTTCATGTTTCTGAATCTGGAAAAACTGAAAATGAAGTTGCCAGTATATGAAATTATGTATTTAATGGAGGAAGAACATGCTTCCATTTGTCTACTCAGTGTTAAGATTTCATATTTTGAGCTCCTAGAATGACTTGCTCACTCTGACCACTCGTACCATAATTACTCATGGATTAGGCCCAAATGTGGTATGAGACTATTATATGGCATTAAATTGCAGAAATGTATTTAAAATTGTGTAACTGCACATATAAATGACTCCACCAGTTGCTACTGTGACTGGACTGCCAGACATGCTTTGTGTTCTGGTCTGATTCTTATGACTTGCTAGGGGAAGCTATAATGAATAGCCATCTCCTTTTTTTTTTTTTTTTTTCCCCCAAGGAGAATTTAATTTGGAATACTAAGAAGGCAGAGTATATCTGCACTCCAAAAAATGTTATTGCTGCTATGCACTTAATTAAGAAACGTGCTGGGTAAGTGTAAAGACACACACATATCTGAGACTGTTTCTTTTGTACCTATCATCTGCTCTCCTTTCTTTCTTTACCCCGGAGAACAGTAATTCCATAAACAAGTGTAAATCTTACCACTTCTATATCACTGGAGAAGGGGTGTACGATTTTAAGTTTCATGTGTGTGCAAGAATTTTCAGGTGAAGCTCTATGAACTTCAGTAGACAAATAACATAGTGCTTTGTTAAGTTTCTCTGCAATTAACTACATACTGCTGTTGAAACACAGTTCTAACTGATTTTTTTCCATTTTAGTAATAATTGAATCACTGAGAGGTCTACCTCCAATAAATGAGGAAAGCATAATTTTTAAAGAAGATCGGCAAGCAGCAGGAAAGGTGTGTATAAAGTATAAAAACCTGTTATTCTAATGTAAGTATTCTAATATAAGTATTCTTTTATGTTCCAACAAGCACTGTTGAAGTTGAGTAAATTATAATGAATCCTTGATATGTAGTTTTTCTTTGTGCTTTTGACTCTTGCTATAATCTGTTTTTTTTAATCTCAAGAATTCCTAACCTGGAATTCATTGCATCCTTACAGAATTACAATGTGTGATGACTTTTGGCTATTTTATGAGAGTGCTTGTGGAGAGGGAAAGGTTGCTTTCAGATGTATGATGTAATGAATAACAGGCTGTGCTCTTTTATTGCTAGGAGTTGGGGGCAAAGATTGGAGAAATCAGATTCAAGTTTCACAAAAAATGGGGAATGTTTACATATCTGTGATCTGCTGTTCCAGTTTAAGGCCAGCATGTGCTTTATGCAAGTATAATGAAGAATGTTTGCTGGGAGGGGTGTTGCACTGGATTTTGTGTTTTCTGGGGAAAGAAAACCATCATCTAGAATGGTTACTACTATTATATCTTTGAATGCTAGATTGAGTGAAACAAAGAAACTCAGCCTGAAATTGCAGCTGTTCTGTACAACATCTCGGAATTCTCTGTGGAACTGGGGAGCAGACAGGAGAACTGATGTAAAGGTGTGTTGTAGAGATGAACTTCAAGGAATAAATGACCAGGAGATTGTTCCAGGTGTAAGAGATTTGAAAGCATAATGCAGAGAGAATAGAGATTTGACAAAAGGAAAGATCACTAAAGTAGAGGAAGCAGACAGTGAAAGCAGTGCAGTTTGGTGGGCGAAGGCAACATCAACATGTGAGAACTCTTCTACGTTTTGACTTAAACAGTAGCTGGGGAAACATACTGTCAAACAAAATGTGGTAATAAAACTAAAGCATGAAAGTAACTTTATTTCATGCTGCATTTTGAAAATATATCAAACTTCTTAAGTACAAAGTATCTTAAAGCTTCACGGTTGTCTAAATGAAATTAGCTATTTACTCTCTGGTTTATTGAAACATCTTAATTTTGTTTGTGTTTCAGATATTTGAGATATTTGGTCCTGTTTTACATCCCTTTTATGTGTTAAGATTTAACAGCTCTGAGCATATCAAAGCAAAAGGTATTAATGTGCAAGATAGCATGTATTTTGCTCCATCACTGGAGGACTTCACCCAGTATATATTTGCAGAGAAACTAAAACAGTGAGTCTGACTTCTTTTCTAATCCGGTTATAATGTATTTTTTAACATAGCTAAGAATCCTGGATTAAAGTTTAGCCTCGAGTGAGAAACTGTAGGACTAAGCTTGACACTAAAACTTTTCTTTTTTTAGATATTCTCAACCGTGTTGTAATAACAAGGTTGTACTGTTTTGCCTTTCAGAACAGTACAGAGTAGCTCTAAACTACAAGCTTCCAAAGTGGTGTAATTACTAAAGTTTAGTAGCTTCTTACTCAATGTAATATATTAAGCTTGCTTTCTTTTCATGTTGCTGTGTTAACTAAAATATCACAACCAGAAAAAAATTCACTAATACTTCCCTCCCGCACACCCTGTCACGCATGCATGGGTTTTGCAAGCTGGACTTTCTGTATTTTGTTTAGTTTAATAATTTACAATAAACTTGTTTGAATTCTGAACAAGTTTGTATTTATTAATCTGTATTTCATGTTACAAGGCCAGAACTGAAATTTAATTATCAATAAATCTATTGTGTAGTTAGAGAATAACAGTTCTATACGAAAAGTACTTGCTGTAAATTTGGGAGAGGGGAGGGATTTGAGTGGCAATGCAGTATGATGTTCAGAAACTTCTCAGTAGTATTTGTGTATCCCAGTCTGCCTGAGGAAAGTAGCACATATGAATAGGACTTGCTGCCATTTAAAAGAAAGTGCACTCAAAGGTACAGATTAAGAAATAAAGCATAATAAATGACTGCTAGACAGTAGTGTTCTAATTATTGATGAATAATTGTCTGAAATAACTCTAGGTTAAAAAAGCCCTTTGTCATACAAGCAACTTAGTCTCTGTTTATTAAGACTAGTTCTCATCTGACTTGCAAATTTTTTTCTGACTATAGCCAGTAATATTGGTGTCTGCATTAATTGCAAGTCTGCCAGTATTCATGCTGAATAATTTTTTTCTTTAGTCATGCGTATGGCCAGGCCTGCAGGAGGGGTGTGGTGTTTTTTTTTTTCTTCCCATTTCTGTGGAAGCAACAAGCATTTCTTTTTTCCTTTCAGTGAAGACCAAAATAGATCACTTTCTTGCTCTGCTGCTTGTTTGTTTTTCTGCAGCACTTTGATGCCAGCTGGTCTTTGATTTGTGCCATTAAACTTTGTTGCTTAGCACAGTAACTGCACAGACTTTAATCATCTGCTTACTACATCAATAACTGTGTGCTGTACTCAGCATCTGAGACGTGAGACTCCTGTTTTAGCTTGTTACATGCTTTGCAGCTAGTTTTGAGAACTATTTGTCTTTGGTATTACTTTATCACATATGGTATAAAATTGAACACTAGGTAAGTTGTTTCACATGGTCATGACTTATCCATGCAGCTGAACAGTGCATCAGACATTGTTTCTTGCTCTGCATTAAAATGAACAGTGTGAACACCTGTGTAATCTGACATAAACCATACTTTCTGAATAATGTGACTGAAGTTACACTTCACTGAAACAATATTTTATTTCTGAGTTTTGTCAGTAAAGGTTCTTTAAGCTTTTGTATCGCAATTGGTACTATTTATTGAAGCTGCCTTTTCACAAAGTAGGTGTCACTGAAAAAGGATAAAGGATTTTGATTTCTGATCTGTAATGTGTATATAAAGAAACGAAAATGGCATGGATAGTAGAAAAGTTGAGTTTCAGTCAGTGCTTTACAAGAAAGCTTTTGGACCTTAGCAGATTGCAAATTTGATGACCAATGATTTTTATTTTCTGCTTTCTGTTAGCTTGACTTGATGCAGACCAGCTTGTGGAGTATTATAGGTTTAAAGTTTTGGAACTTAAGAACTGCTACTCAAAACTGTGATGGTACTTTGAAAAGGAAAGGAATCAGGATTAAGATCTGAAAGAAACCTTAAGTTTGAAGCTGCTTCTGAAATCTGGCATGCAATCTGCTTGCATTGTACAAAGTTGCAGTGGTATGAATAAGCCTTACACTCTATAGCAAAATAAATGGAAGTGTAGTGTAAAACTTCTTGAATGCAAAATAATTTGTTGCTAAAAATAGATTTATGTTGTATTGCTTGAAAGACAAAGTAATTATAAAGAAGCTCATGTATTTTCATGATTTCTATGAGTCACCTTTTGTTCAACTTCCAGATATTACAGTATCTGAGTTTAGAAATCAAAGAATTACTGTCTAGTTCTTTGCAGAAGTCTATTAGGTATCTCAGAGCATGAGAAGGCTGCGTTGGGAGAGCGAGATAAGCTGCCTGAAGAATTTACAAGGTTTAGATTTTTGCAGTCAGTAGTACCTACATATTGCCTAATGACCATTGGAGTTCCTTGTGTGCTCTGGTATTTCTGGCAGGCATGTATTGCCCGAAAATAAACTGATGAGGGGGAGAAACAAAACTTGGTTCATAATGATAGAAAAAAGTGGTACTCTAAATTATTGATTTAGTAGAGAGTTTTCTGCAGCTGAGAAATTGCCCATATAGAGCCCTTATCTTTCTTTCCTCCCTGTAATACTTTCTTCTAATTGAAATTTAAAATGGCTTGCATACTAATATGATATGCTCATAATCACAAAGGTGGTGTATCTTTATGGTTTTCTAGTGAAATGTAGAGATTGAGTTTCAGTTTTGTGGTTAGGGGTTGAGGCACAAAGTGCTTCCAGCTGACTTGCCAGCGTTCTCATGGGCAGCCTTTGACCTCTTAAGTCCAGGCTACCAAGAGCTACCATGTAGCTCTTGCTGCTTGATTTTTGCTGACTGAGTGAATATATAAAAAAACCCCTTGGTTATTAGAGCACGGATTGAAGACTTTTTCACACTGAACATGCTGGTGTTTTTTAACTGTATGGTTCCATTTTGCAAGTAAGAATTTTCAGTATTGCATTTTTTTATATAGTTTGTCTGTGTAGATAAGGATTGTGTCTTGACGTTTCCAACCAAAATGTATTAAATTTGCAAGTAGTGCGGGAAAAATGTTCCACAGGCTTTTAACAGCATAATTTAAATTTGTTCCACAAATTTGTTGCTAATCAAATAAATGACTTGATTTTTAGTGATGTTCTTAAAGTGGTGGGTGAAACAAATGATACCACTTCAAATTAATTTTGGTGCTTGTCAGGCAAGACGATTGAGGTTTTGCTTCCATAAACGTCTAACTTGCTTTTTAATTTTTTATTTACAATAAAATAGAAAATGAAACCTAATTATCTAGTTAACACTGTATTAATAGAATTGTAAGCCAAGCTTAGAGGGTTTTTTGGCTCCAAATTCACTTTGTTATAGATGTATTTAAGCCTGTGTCACTAGACTAGTTCATTGGCCTTTTTAACTGGAGATACATATTCTAAAACCAGAATAAGAAGGTTTATGACTGTAGTCAGCAGTTGGCATAAGAAAGTTACAGTGAACTACCTCAATTCAGGTTCAGAGCAGTTTAGGTTCAAAAGGATGTATTGAGAGAATATTGATCAAAGCTTAATATTAGCTGTATGAAATGTTTGGTCTTCACTCAAAATAGGAAGATTTTTCAAGTGGTATATGTAGTGAAGTTCTAAGATGACACATACGTTACTGTTCATTTAAGAAACTACATTAAAAAACAAATGCCTCTTTTAAAACAGGCAGCTCCTGGTGTAGGAGATCTGATACCCTGAAGAGAGTGTTACCCTACCTGCTACAGGGCAGTTCTTGCAAATTATTTCTAACCTGGAATAAGTTGCTATTACATGACTCAAACAAGAGATGTTCTTACACCATCTTCCTTCAACTTGATTGTTTAATTTGTGGTTTGTTTGTTTTTTTCTTTTAGGGAAAAAGGTTCAGATGCATCTTGGAAGAATGACCAAGAACCACCACCTGAAGTAACTATAGGTTTTTTTGGTTTATTGTTTTTTTGATTACATAAGATATATGTAGAGAAATTTCTGTGCAAAGTAACTAATTAGCAAGTTTGGTTTTTTACACAGACAAGTTGGCTGTACCTCTCTTCTTCATTGAAAAGACGGTCATGTTTTTCTTGGAGAGGCCTCATAGTCAGTGTAGAGAGTACTGGCTGTTGTCTTCTACTTGCTTTTTACAATTGGGAAAATGTAAAAAAAAAATCTTTATCTTCAGTTCCTCTAGTCCTTCAAGAACATGTTTGGCAACCTGAATGTTCAACTTTGAGTAGCAGTGCTTTTAAATTGCCTAATAGTTTTGCTTCTGCTAGGGAATTTTCGTCCTTGCTGTTCGTTCACTGCAGCTTTGTCTTTTACCTTGCCACAAGCAATTGTTTGTCTTTAACGGCCTGCTAGTACTCTGCAAGCTGTACTACTTGGGTGTTTAACCTGTCTACTCTGTTACATTAACTGGACACCTGCTCTGTTGGGTTCTTTGAATGGTTTCTTAGTAAGATTTCCCTACTGCTTGCTATTATAAAACACTAGTTTCATGAGAGGAGATGAGTTTCTTCCATACAAAGGCAGTCATACAGGATCATGTAGAAGTGAGAGCTCTTTATGACCATTGATGACATTTACTGTAGGATCTGTAAAGATTTATTCAGTGACATCCAAGCTTTCTGTCCAGTGCTCCTTAACTCTACTTTTCATGACTATTTTCTTCTTCAGTAAGAATTGCAAGGCTGATAGTTTTATTGAGGTGTTTTCAGGAGATTTGTTTTCTAGCTCAACACCCAAGTCATGTTTCCTTGCAATTTCTACTTTAAGCCTGTCTTATCCAAAACAGCTGAAATTCCTCAAACCCTTGTGTCTACCATAGTATCCTAAAGAGAGATCTCTCTACGCTTGTTTTGAATCTTCCAAAAGCTTGTATAGTTCTAAGCTACATAGTGTGTGCTTTTTTGTAGGTTGGGGTTTTTTTTAGTGTTCTAATTTTTAGAATAGAATATTTCAGTTGGAAGGGACCTGCAATGATCATTTAGTCCAACTGCCTGACCAATTTGGGGCTGCCCAAGTTAAAGCAGGTTGTTAAGGGCATTGTCCAAATGCCTTTTAAACACTGACAGGCTTGGGGCACTGACCACCACTCTAGGAAGCCTGTGCCAGTGTTTGACCACCCTCTTGGTAAAGAAATATTTCCTAATGTCCAGTCTAAACCTCCCCTGGTGTAGCTTTGAACCATTCTCATGCATCCTATCACTGGATACTGGGAAGAAGAGATTGACAGGAACCTGTATATAACAATGAGGTCACCCCTCAGCCTCCTTCTCTCCAAACTAGACAAGCCCAAAATCCTCAGCTGCTCCTCATAGGAGATGCCTTCCAGCCCTTTCACCAGCTTTGTTCCCCTCCTCTGGGAGGCATTCAAGGACATCCTTCTTGAATTGTGGGGCCCAGAACTGCACACAGTACTCCAGGTGAGGCTGCACCAACGTTGACTACAGTGGGATGATCCCCTCTGGTGACTGGCTCGCTGTGCTGTGTTTGATGCACCCCAGGATGGGGTTTGCCCTCTCAGCTGCCAGGGGTCACTGCTGGCTCATACTGAGCCTGCTGCCGACCAGATCCCTTTCTGCAGGCTCCAGCTCTCTCCTCTCCCATTTATACTTGTGCCCAGCGTTACTCCATCCGAGGTGCAGGATCCGGCATTTGGACTTGTTAAATTTCATGCCACTAATCATAGCCAAATGCTCCAGTCTATGTAGAACCCTCTGCAAGGCCTCTTGTCCTTCAGGAGAGTCAGCAGCGCTTTGCAGTTTATCATCAGCAGCAGATGTGCTAATGGCGTATTCAACTCCTGCATTCAGATCGTTGATAAATGTATCAAACAGAACTGGCCCTAGAACTGAACCCCAAGGAACACTGCTTGTGACTACTTGCCAGCCAGATGTAGCCCAATTTATTCCAACCCTTTGAGCTCTGTCCTTCAGCCAGTTCTTCACCCAGTTCACCATGAACCCTCTCATCCCACAGTTGGACAATTTGTCCAGAAGGATGCTTTGAGGGATAGTACCAATTTTTGCATTCACAGTCCTTAACCCAGGCCAGTTGTTCTGGCTTGAAGGAGAGAGGTTGTGACGTGGGGTTTTCTATGCTTGAAGATAGGTCCTGTGATGATGTATCAGTCTTTCAACCCAGAATGTTGCTTTTTCCACTACAGTGAGCATGATGCATTTCGAAATACATTTTTTTCTTCCTACAAATGGAACTGAGCTGAGCAGTGTTAACTTCTCTCAAAGAATGCTTGTCTGTCAGTTCTGACTGTAAATTGCCTTCCTTTTTTGGGGAGACATCATCTCACAGAGAATCATCATTTGAGAATTCAAGAATTGGACTGTAGGTGTGTGATTAGAAGTGTTGCGTAGAGTTGGACTCTAGGTATGTGATCAATAGAGGTTTGAAACATTGTATACTTAGAAAATTTTGGATAGTCTTAGCTTGCTTTCATCCAATGATTTTGTAGTGATGGTGATACACAATGTTCTTATTGGCTAATTGTGAGCTCTTTTTGTTTCTTAGCCAGTATTTTAAAGCTGTTCAGGAGATAAGCTTGTAAATGTGTAATTTGAATTAGTAGGAACCTAAGTAACTTTAAAATTTGGCTAAATACAGTCAAGCAGCCAAGTCTTCTGCAGATACAGATTCATTGCTTTTTCCAAAGTTGATATTTATTTTTTTTATGATTTTTCTTAATTTTGATACTGTTACTTTCAGGTTAGAATCAGAAAGTACGGGGGCAACTTTAGGTTTACTGTACTTCACTGAAGGAAGGAAGCTTGAATGAAATCAGTGATGGCAAGGATGGGCAAACTTCATTGCTTTTTATGGCACCTTTGTTCCCGTGGCTGTTCGGACTTTGTGATACAGCTGTGTGCTCTGTTTTGGAGAAACATCTTGTAATCCTTAATTAGAGTAATCTTTGGATTAGCAGTTAGAGTTTACTCTAAGATATCAAAACTCTGACAGCTGATGAGCTGATAGAAAGTAGCTTTTGCTGTGAAGGTAATAGCTGTTGACAAGGGTGCAGATTAAATTTTATGCTGCTGGTGCTTGAAATTGTCTCTTGCGACCAGACTCTTAGAGCCCTCAGCTGGCAGCTGATTCTGTAACTTTTCTGGCCAGCTCCCACAGTAAACTGCGTGCAATTGCTGGAGTCAGTTCTTTCTGTGATACTGTGAAGCTTTATATTTGTATGAACATTAAATTAATCCATGTTAGGCCTTTTATGCTTGCTACTTTACGGTATGTGGTAGGTGTTCCTTTTCTTACAGGCCCAGCTTAACTGTAGACTCAGTAATGCAATCTCTCTCGGCCTTGTCTTTGGTGTCATAGGATGACAGTGTGATCTGCATGCTGCAAGGCTATCAGGAGCAGATAACTGCGATTTCTCTGTGAGGTGGCTTTTGTGGAGTGTTGCATGGGAATTAGCTAGCAACAGAAGGTACCTGTTGTTTGGTATTTCTGCTCTACTGGAGGACTGTGTATTGAAGTCCTTGGAAAAAGCAGGAATTAATAAAAGATTTTACTTCATCTATATCGTCTTGTGGCTTTTTTTGAATAAGAATATAATTCAGTATGTAGAAGAGGAAATAGTTGTATTCAGAATTAACTTTTAAGTGGCTTTTTAGCACTGTTTTAGTGCAGTATTTTTGAGATCCATGCTCTGTATATACTATATAGATACATCAGAAAACAGCAACCCCCTTCCTTTCAGAATTGGGAAGGGGAGGGTGGGAACAAACCCCTTTTAAGTCATATGAGCGAGCTTTTATTCAGGGAACTAATTATGCTGACAGATTTCTTTCCTGTCACTAATAACTTTTCCTCATTCTAAATGTAAGCTAGGATTCAGAAGGTAGCAAAACCTTGTGTAACAGGAACAAAGTGTTGCATTGACATTGAATCTGTTGTAAATGACAGCATTGTCCAAAGCTGAAAATTCCTTTAGAAAAACATTGCTATTGCAAGTTTAATGGGAACAGTGTTATTAAGTATACTACAAAAAATTCTAATATAGTGACAATTTTTTTAACGTAGTTCAACTGTGCTAAGTATTGGTTGCCAAATTAATTTTAACTTATTTTAAAAATCCATGTTTTAATTCACCTAGTCTGCGGTTTGCCCTTTGAAAGCTTGTTCTTGGCAATAACTAGCCAAGAGACAACAACCCTCAGAGATTCCTAGTTTTTTTTACTTCTAGGCAATCAAAAATTTATGCTCAGTACTTGAATGTTGCTGGTTTTAGGAAAATTAGAAGGAATAACTGAGTATTATATAGTCTTATGAAAAATTTGTGGCATGTTAAGTTTTTGATTGTGTTGAGAAGCCAGCTGAACACATGATGGTTCTTTGAATGCAAAATAGGAAAATGCAGCTTCAATATTCTTCTAAGGTGACTGCAGGATGAATTGTTTTCTAAATAATGTTTTATTGCTAGAACTGAAGTCCTCTGTGCAGTCTTTATATGGCTTTATTATCTTTTTCTTTTTTTTTTAACCAGGCCTTGGATTTCAGTGATGATGAAAAAGAAAGAGAGGCAAAACAGAAGAAAAAGAAGCCTCAAAATCAAGGAAGGAAGAAACTCAGATCAGAAACAATTGCATCAAGTGAGTGAATCCCATAGGAGGATGCTTTTATCTGTTAAACTGAGTTTGAAATATGCAGTGATACCTATCTTAATGATTGGGCTTTCATATAGTTAATCAGTATTTCTGTGCTTTTCAAGGTTGTATTTATCAATTTGTCACTATGTTCCTTAATTTTTTAAATGGAAAATGAAGGGTTTTTTCCACTGAACTGTGGAAGGGAAGTAGTGTAGGAGCAGGACAGTTGTCAGAGGAGATTCAAAGGCTCTTACAACAGTGTCAGCTGACACACAGTGAGGATATAGAACAGATGCCACCTTTTGGAGATTAGAGCTTGCTTATTGCAGGGGTTATTGGAGCCCCAGTTCAGCATAAGCATTTGAGTGCAGGGAGAAGATAGAGGAAGGCCATGTGCAATTTTTGGAAACGCATTTTTTTGACAGTCAGAAGACACAAGTCGTCTCAAGATGGGGAATTTATTCCTCTATCTGAAAAGGAAGCTCTTCCTCACCCATGGCATATAAATATTCCTTTAAAATAACTGTTACTTGTGTAGCCCACTGAGAACCTCTCTCTTTACTTAACACAGTCATTAGATAAACTAACCTTACAGTAGTTTAATAAACTACAGTTTTTTGTAATACACATAGCCTTCCTCACCTTCCTGCTGTTGACAGATCTGTTCCAGGTGTGTGCTTGCAGCTGTGCTCTGTTTGCAATAACCAAATTTTCTTGTCTTCTCTCATGCCCCTCTACTGACAAAACTTTTTGGGTTTTGGTTGCCATTTTTGGTTGAATCGCATCCCTCTTTTTCTGTTCTCACTGATCTGCTTCTGTTACATGTTTTTTGTACCACTCCCTTTAAATGCTACTGACTTTTATCCCCTCCTGTCTTCCTTTTCTACTGGTTACATACCAGGTTGCTTCAACTATCTGCAGTGCTTCCTCCCCATTGATTTTTTTGGACTGAATCCTTCCATGAGTCTGCTCTTCCTCTGTAAAGCTGCTAGATGTTGCACCCTACTGAACCCCTTTTCTCTTGATCTGGGAAGTCAGTAACTGTCCTGTTAACCGTTTTACTCTGTGTACAGTACATCCCACCCTTGTACTCTTTAAATCTGCAATCTTTCTTAGACTGGCTTTTGCACTGTGATTTTTGACAGTTCTCCTTTAAGGCAAGGATTTGAATCGTGCCATACTTTCCCTTCATTGTTGATGGTTATTTTCTCTCCTGGTTTCTGCTTATTTAGCATACTGCATATTTTCTACCATATCCTTATTCTGCCAGCTTGTTGCAGACCTACTTTTACCTAGGGCTTGCTGAGGCTGTTAGTGAACTATGCTCCATAATGGAGAACACAACAGGAGGAACTGTCTCAATCTGTCAAGGGAGTATGGGTTGTGATTTTCTGTGGTTTTCTGTAAATAACATGGCATAAATTGACATTGTGTGCAATTTAGTTTGGCTGTGGAATTCAACAACAAGGATATCTGGCAAATAGAGGCAAAACCTCAGTCCCAGCTGGAGTTTTGCTTGGTTGCACCTTCATAAAACCCAGAGTATATTAAAATTGGCTCATTGTTATAGTCTTTGATAGAAGACAACAGAAATACTCACTTAAGTACTTTTCACTGCAGTGCTTCTGAGAGAACTGCATGCACCAAAGGAGTCTTGAGTTCTAATCCCCCATGAAAAGGAGTATGAATTGTGGTATCCAACTACCTTTCCAGACTTAGCTTTTCAAAGCTGAAAATGTTTCCATGTAGTCTAGTGCCAAGGATTAGGTCTATATAGGTTCTCAGCACCACATAAAATCACTGCATTTTATGTCCCTAAATACTTTTTTGCTTCTAGTCCTAAAATCCTTTAGAGATGATGTTTTGGTCTAAATTCTACTGCCTTTTGAATATCTTAGCAGCTCTTTGGAACATTTTTAATATTTTGCTACTCTTAATTTTGTAGCACTTATCCCATTAATACTCTTACGGTATTTATATAAAGTGGCAGTACATTTGTTATGAACCTTAAATCTATGATTACTGTGACCTGTACAGGGGAGAATTCATCTTTGAAAGATGAATGCTGAAAGCTAATTGGCTAAATGTACAGGCTGCCTTTTTCTGTAAGTAATTTCATTAGTTTGAGTTTGAATAATTTCTTGTGTCCTGTATCTGTGCTGTAATATCAACTCAGGTCTGAAAGCTGTATACCTCTTTAGTGGAATGCAGTGTTGATTTATCTTCAGTTTTAAAATGTGTTGCTCTTAATCTTGTTTTAAACCAAAGCTTCCAAAATACTTGGTTTGAGTGTTCCTGTGATTCATTAATACAAATGTAAATGCCTGGAGGGGAAGAAAGTAAAAATTCTTTTTTAATGACTGAATTTGCAACCATCAGGATCATTATTTCTATATTACTTGAATAAATCAAGATGAGTTACTAAACAGTAGATTTGCCAGTATTATTTTGTTGTTTATGTATTATTTGCCAGTGTTACTTGTTGATAAGCTTACTTTTCAAATTTCCTTGACTTCAGCTTGAAAGATTTGTAAGGGCTGAACTTTAATCATTCCAAAATAATATTAAAACTCTGTGTGTGTTCATTTTTTTTTTTTAAGGTGAGAATAAAGGAGTTCATCAGTCAATGCAACAGCATGCTTCAAGTTATTCAAGGGGATACCGTGGCAGAGGGTTCTCCAGGGGTCCATTTCCTCCTCCATCAGGCCCTCCAGGTTTTTCGAGACCACAAGTAAGACCACCACAGCTATACTCTTCAGACAACGGAATACATCAGGAATCTCCAGCGTTTCCACAACCTCATAGAAAAGAAAATCCAATGATGCAACACTATCCCTTTCCTCCTCCAGTTTTTGGTTCTGTTAACGAGATGCATCAATTCCACCTTCCACCTTCACATCTGAGTATGATCTGGACAAGCCCAAACATGTACAACTCCTCATACCCATTTTTGCCACCTCCGCCGCCACCTCCTCCACCTCCTCCAGATAGCCATCCTTGTCAGTTCAGGCCTTACTAAGTTTCCCTAAATGTGCATACAGAGCATTGCAGTTTGAGGGGAGGAAGAACAGCTCCCAAGACTGTATTCCATTATTTTGGAGATGCTTCATTTTTCTGCAACACTATAACAAATGCAGAGTTTGTTGTTTTGTGGCACATCCATAGAAAACTATTTTTTTCTTTATATGTTTTCTGGGTATTAAATAATGGTTTATTTTTATAATATCTACTAGTTTGGGATGATAAATAAAAACCTTTTGGAGACTGGTATGTAGTGGCAGAAACCTATTTTGTAATAAATGTAAGAGTTTAAGTAACTACTGTCTAATAGTGATGAGGATATGGCGCATAAATGGTACTTTAATACTTTTAGAGTGCTTGTATATTGCTATGCTAAACCATTTTTCTCAGTTTCTGCAAATTTTGAAATCTTGCGTGGAAGCTAAAAATACGACATCTAATTTTTAAGCTAGGTTTGCCACTGTTTATATAAGGTATAAACTTCTGTTACCCAACTTTCAGTATTTCTTTAATTTCATATTAACTAAAAGACTGGAACTGGATGGTGTTTTTTTAAATATCTGGAGTAGCTAGATCAGAATTTGGACCAGCAGCTGAATTACTCTGTCAGATTTAGTGTCCTGTGATAGCTATTGAAGATCAACTCATTGATTGGATGTTTTGCAGTTAATTTTAGGATGTAAAACTGCATGGTATGGGGAAATAGAAAAACCAGCATAACTTCTATGGCTTGACTTTGCTCCCAGTGCAGAAATGGCCATAAGTACGTCCAGGATGTAGTCAGCCTTTCTAGGAAGAAAGCATTGGACCTGTCAGGGAGAGAAAGTGTGCCATTTCAGAACTCCCTTGTTTAAATTTGTATCTAAAATGCAGGTTGCTGTTTGATTGTCTTTACAGTCAAAACTGTCTCTTCTGAAATTACTAGGTTTATCGACTCTCCCAGCTTGTTTCTAGGAGGGGGGTGGAACTGTCAACCAAAGACAGCCTGGAAGGATCTCCACCTGTCCAAAGGGTCAGTCCTACAGTTGCACTTCCTTAGTCTCCATAGAAGTGGCTCTGACTGACTAGAATGGAAACCCTTACACTGCATGAAGATTTTTACAAAGGGAAAAAAAAAAAATAGCATGACGGAGACATCTTCAAGATTATTTTTCAGTGGAAAAATCATTACCAGTTGTAATGATTTTTGAATCCTTAATCAACAATACAATCACTCTGAACCACTGAACAGAACTGATAAAGTGTGCAGTATGTATTTCTATTCTCAAACTCACATTGGCCTCATTGCTTCAGAAATGTATTTAAAGGCTAATTAAGCTCTGCAGGTGTTGCTTAGACTTTTACTCATAATTCCAAATAAGAACGAAGCAAAAATGTAATGCAGAGAGGGAGGGACAGTCTTTGTCAAGATGCTGCTACTGTGTATTAGAAGTTAATTTCAGACTTCCGAGGTTTCTGTAATATACTTAAATAATAATTCTGTTCTCTAGCATATCTAGAACTACTGTCCCATAGGTGTGCAACTGAGAAAGTTTTACAGATCTCCAATTTTATGGCAAACAGGTACTGTACAGTGGCAGCAAACTGTTTCAGAACAATAGCATTCCAGACATTAATGTTTAACTCAGTTCTTGCAGATTTGTTTGTTTGTTTTTTATAGTAAAAAGAATGTCCAATTCTAGTCTTTTGCAAATACTTATGTTCTGGAGGAAAGGAGAAGGGGGCGAATATCTGGCTGTCGAAGCTGTAGCCCAGCTATTACCCTTGCTACCGATAGGTCACAGGCATGAGTGAACTCGCTACAGCCTCATGACTGAGGCTTAACAGGTTTTCTTTGTCTGAGCTTCCCTTGACTCACCTGGAGCTTTATTTTAACTTGGTTTAGCTGCAACAGCAATTTGTTAATGACCAGGTGGATATGATTCATTTGCTTTACATGTACTTTTTTTTTTTCTGATGGTGTAAACATAGGTTTTTACATAGATGGCAAGTAGTTATTCTGTGTAGAATGGGGTATTTATGGTTTTAATGGAATAAGATGTAGAGGAATAGAGACCTGACATAACAGAAGCCTCAAATGGCAGCACTGGATGCAGTGTGGTGGAGTGCCTGGGATGTTAAGAGATATGGGGCACTGGAAACCTCTGGGTTGCAAACTACTCCCCCGTGGTCGGCAGAAGAAATTCAATCCTGGCTGCAAGACAAAACTTCTTTTGAGTATAACAGAGAGAAAAAGTATGTAATACGTAAAATGCAGCATATACGGTTAAAACAGATGTAATTGTGAGCTTGCAGACAGATTAAGACAGAACAAGATGTTACAAGTGTGTTGTCAAACATAAAAGTGATCCCAAGTTGATTTATAGATTAAGGAGGGCCTCAGTGGAGAGCAGCGAGTGGAAACTGGTCTGCAGTCTGGGCAGGAGGAGAACCTTTTCCTTGCCCACTACTTCTCCCCAGGTGCCTCTGCGTAACAGGTATGAGGCTCTAGAAGTGGAAGAGAAGGCAGTGGAGGGGGTAGGTGTTGACCTATCCACATCAGAGGAGGCACAAAAATCAGAAAGACCTCCCCGTCGTATTACTACTACACCCACGAGGAAGAAAAGGCGGGTAATAGTAGTGGGAGATTCCCATCTGAGGGGAACAGAGGGGCCGATATGCCGGGCAGACCCTGCTGCCTCCCAGGAGCCCGGGTTAGAGACATCACTAGGAAACTTCCTAGCCTGGTCCGACCCTCGGACTACTATCCATTGCTGCTCTTCCATGTGGGTGCTGATGAAGTTGCAGTAAGTAGTCCGAGGGCGATCAAAAAAGAATTCAAAGCCTTGGGGTGGTTAGTGAAGGAATCTGGAGCACAGGTTGTTTTTTCCTCACTCCTTCCAGTGGTGGGCAGAGACACTGGGCAATACAGGCAGACTGAATCTATTAACGCGTGGCTTCGCGACTCGTGTCGCCACCACAACTTTGGGTTCTTTGACCACGGGATGGTCTACATGGCACCGGGCTTGCTGGCGTCAAATGGGAGCCAGCTTTCTCAAAGGGGGAAGAGGGTCTTTGCCCAGGAGCTCGCGGGGCTCATTGACAGGGCTTTAAACTAGATGTGAAGGGGGAAGGGGAACCTATCGGGCTTGCCAGCGACAGGCTAGGGGATGAAACGCAAGGGTTAGAGGGACAGGGGGCTAGTATGAGCCCTCAACCCGTTGCCCAGCAGTGTGCCAGGGGCGCTGCAGCGAAGTTGAAGTCTGGCGGAGGTGAGCCGGAGGCTCCTGAGGTAGTAGGAGCCAACAAGGAAAAGCCCGTGAAACACCTCAAAGGAAACGAGGGGTGTTCTGCTATGAAGGTGATGAGGCCGACAGCCCAGATGAGATGCCTCTATACAAACGCACGCAGCATGGGAAACAAACAAGAGGAGTTGGAAGCTATCGTGCTGCTAGAAAGCTACGACCTGATTGCCATTACAGAAACTTGGTGGGATGAATCCCACGACTGGAATGTAGCTATTGATGGCTACAGGCTGTTCAGAAGGGACAGGCGAGGAAGGAGGGGCGGAGGCGTTGCCCTTTACATCAAGAAATCATTACAGTGTGAAGAGCTGACCCTGAAGAATAGCCACGAGCAGGTCGAAAGCTTATGGGTAAGAATCAGAGAGAGAGGCAACAAAGGGAACCTGGTGGTTGGTGTCTACTACAGGCCGCCAGATCAAGAGGAGCCGACTGACGAAGCGTTCTTCCTCCAACTCCGGGAGGCTTCGCGCTCGCAGGCTCTCGTCCTGCTGGGGGACTTCAACCACCCCGACATCTGCTGGAAAACCAACACGGCAAGCTGTAGGCAATCCAGCAGGTTTCTCGAATGCATTGAGGACAACTTCTTAAGCCAGGTAATAGACACCCCTACCCGAGGGGATGCGATACTGGACCTGGTGGTCACCAATGCAAGCGAGCTCGTCGGAGATGTCAAGATCGGAGGCAGCCTGGGCTGCAGTGATCATGCGCTGGTAGAGCTCACGCTCCTGAGGGAAATGGGAAGAACAAAGAGTATAGTCAGGACCCTGAATTTTAGAAAAGCAAACTTCCAGCTCCTCAAGGAGATAGTCAGAAGGACTCCCTGGGAAACGGTCCTCAGGGACAGGGGAACAGAACAGAGCTGGCAGATCTTTAAGGAAGTGATCCACAGAGCGCAAGAGCTCTCGATCCCTAGGTGTAAGAAATCGGGCAAAGAAGGGAAGAGACCGGCGTGGTTGAGACAAGAGATGCTGGTCAAACTAAGGAGGAAGAGGGAACTGCACAGGCAGTGGAAGCAGGGACAGGCATCCTGGGAAGAGTATAGGGACGCGGTCCGGTTGTGTAGGAATGGGGTCAGGAAGGCCAAGGCGCAGCTGGAGCTAAACTTGGCTAGGGATGTGAAAAATAACAAGAAGGGTTTCTACAGGTATATCAGCCGGAAAAGGATGGTTAAAGAAAGCGTACCCCCGCTGATGAGCGAGACCGGCAAGCTGGTAACAGCAGATGAGGAGAAGGCTGAGGTACTCAACAACTTTTTTGCCTCAGTCTTCACTGGCAACCTCTCTCCTCACCCCTCCCGAGTTGATGGATGGCATGAGGGGGACCGGGAGGGCAAAACCCCTCCTGCTGTAGGAGAAGATCAGGTTCGTGACCACCTGAGGAACCTGAACGCACATAAGTCCATGGGACCTGATGAGATGCATCCCAGAGTCCTGAGGGAATTGGCCGATGTAGTCGCCAAGCCACTCTCCATGATATTTGAAAAGTCATGGCAGTCAGGCGAAGTCCCTGGTGACTGGAAGAAGGGAAACATTGTGCCCATTTTCAAAAAGGGTAGAAAGGAAGACCCCGGGAACTACCGACCTGTCAGCCTCACCTCTGTGCCTGGGAAGATCATGGAACAGATCCTCCTAGAAGCTATGCTAAGGCACATGGAGGCCAGGGAGATAATTCGAGATAGCCAGCATGGCTTCACCAAGGGCAAGTCCTGCCTGACGAACCTAGTGACTTTCTATGATGGTGTGACAACAACAGTGGACAAAGGAAAACCAATGGATGTCATCTATCTGGACTTCTGCAAAGCCTTTGACACGGTCCCCCACAACATCCTTCTCTCTAAATTGGAGAGCTATGGATTTGATGGGTGGACTGTTCGGTGGATAAGGAACTGGCTGGATGGTCGCATCCAGAGGGTAGTGGTCAATGGCTCGATGTCCGGATGGAGACCGGTGACGAGTGGTGTCCCTCAGGGGTCCGTACTGGGACCGGTGCTGTTTAACGTTTTCATCAATGACTTGGACAGCGAGATCGAGTGCACCCTCAGCAAGTTTGCGGATGACACCAAGCTGAGTGGTGCGGTTGACACACCAGAAGGACGGGATGTCATCCAGAGAGACCTGGACAGGCTGGAGAGGTGGGCCTGTGTGAACCTCATGAGGTTCAACAAGGCCAAGTGCAAGGTCCTGCACCTGGGTCGGGGTAACCCCCAGTATCAATACAGGCTGGGGGAAGAAAGGATCGAGAGCAGCCCTGCCGAGAGGGACTTGGGGGTGCTGGTGGATGAAAAGCTGGACATGAGCCGGCAATGTGCGCTGGCAGCCCAGAAGGCCAACCGTACTCTGGGCTGCATCAGGAGAAGCGTGGCCAGCAGGTCGAGGGAGGTGATTCTGCCCCTCTACTCTGCTCTGGTGAGACCTCACCTGGAGTACTGCGTCCAGCTCTGGAGCCCTCAGCACAAGAAGGACATGGAACTGTTGGAGCGGGTCCAGAGGAGGGCTACAAAAATGATCCGAGGGCTGGAGCACCTCTCCTATGAGGACAGGCTGAAAGAGTTGGGGTTGTTCAGCCTGGGGAAGAGAAGGCTGTGGGGAGACCTGATTGCGGCCTTTCAGTACCTAAAGGGGGCCTACAGGAAAGATGGGGAAGGTCTTTTTAGTAGGGCCAGCTGTGTCAGGACAAGGGGGTAATGGTTTTAAACTAAAACAGGGTAGGTTTAGACTAAATTCTTTACAATGAGGGTGGTAAAACACTGGAACAGGTTGCCCAGAGAGGTGGTGGAGGCCCCATCCCTGGCAACATTCAAGGCCAGGTTGGATGGGGCTCTGAGCAACCTGATCTAGTTAGCAGTGTCCCTGCTTACTGCACGGGGGTTGGACTAGATGACCTCTCGGGGTCCCTTCCAACCCAAAACATTCTATGATTCTATGAAACAGTCATCATACTTGGACCTGGGATGCTGATGACTTGCTATATGTCCCTGGCCCACACGGACACCATCAGCCTTGGGATCCAAAGGGTCAGCTGAAGGGTAAGTGTAACACCAGGAAAAGGTGTAAGGTAGGAAGAAGTGTATGTACAGTAATTTCAACTACTGCTACTTCTGAGACCTTTTTTT
This sequence comes from Nycticorax nycticorax, assembly GCA_023375905.1. Classification (NCBI taxonomy): domain Eukaryota; kingdom Metazoa; phylum Chordata; class Aves; order Pelecaniformes; family Ardeidae; genus Nycticorax; species Nycticorax nycticorax. Next base: position 102,048 of record JAKFQP010000699.1, on the reverse strand, counting down.
ATGTATAGTAGCATTCAGATTTTTTCTGCAATAATTTGATCTCAACTAATAATAATTCTTTGATCAGCCTGTTAAGATTTTGATTACATTAAGGTATATCCTCTTTTCCCATAACGATATTTTGCATGTAACAAAGCCCAGTATAAAATTAGGTTACAGAATGTAGTTTGACAGAAACTTATTATGGTCTAAGCTATTTTATTAATGCTTGGTAGATAACAGCAGTACTGGTTTTGTGTGCACTTGTTTTTTATGTAGAAACAAATTTTGCACGTCTTCTATAGCTACAGAGTACAGGTCACACTTGCAGAATTTTGCTTGGAATCGACTTTAGTTCTTCATTATAAAATTATCTGAGAGCTTGGTATGATTACTGGGTTTGAAATATTTGGAGGATTGATTTCCTTGCCCCAAAATAGTGTGTTACACGCAACGTCACACTGAAGCATAAGCATTGCAATAGATTGCTAGAGTAGCGCACCATCTTAATTTGAAAATAGAGCGACTGTAACTGTCCTTTTGTCTGTTTGTAGTCAATATATTGTCTTGCACAGAGTGCTGTCAGACCCTGGTTCAGCATGCTGAGTGCTTGCTGTTGAGAAAGCAGTATAAACTTGCAGTAATCTGGGGAGATTAGAACCTGAGGTGTATTTGCAAATTCAGCTGTTTGGGGAAGGAAGATTTAACTAGGTATACTTGACAGAAGAATGAATGTGGAAATACTTCTTTTGTATCTTTAACTCTTTGAAAAATGTCTCTCTCTTTGTCCACAGGCCTTTAAAAAAAGTCTTAACCATAAAATTTGGGAAAACTGGCCTGACAGTTTTAGTGGCAAAAATAACTGATTTTGTTTGGCCCCAGCTATTTATATGTCAAGCTGTTTTACAGAAATCTGTGTTACTACATTACTGTGTTACATTAAACACAATACAACATTAAAGTGTTAGAGCAATACGCTCTAATAGGATTACAGTAACTCATCTGCTGAGCTGTGCTCTTTTGTGTCTGGGACACCAGTTCAGTCATAGACACAACAGGGACAGATCCTTGGCAAATGAAGCACTTCAAGACATTTCTCTTTGCTGCTGGAAATTGAACAGTAATGCACACCAGCTCACTTGTTGATCAGCGCTACTTGGGAGCAGGCTGAGCTTTTTAATCTGAAATAATTTGGTGTGTAATGCACCCTCTCTAGAGATACTCCAAATTAAGAAAGCCAGCCAGCCAGGAAGTAGAAGCCATGAAATGTGAATTGTGCAGACATCAGGTCCTCAGCACCACCACTTTCTCCACAGATCTACTCCAGCTGCTCCACGCTACTTGCTAATGTAGATGTAATTTTAATGTGTGGTGTGTACTGCAATAACTTTTCTTTTTTTTTGGTACTACTTAGGCATTACTGTAGTTAATGTTTCTAACACAGGCACACAAAGACAGAAGGGCTTAAAAATCACTCTCAGTCGAGAGCGTCCAATCCTGATGCCAGCTGAAAATACCAGCAAACACCTATTTGCTAGGAATTTCACTATGATCTGTATCTCAGCAGTTGGCAGGTTGCTGGAGTAGCACACTGGTATCAGCGAAGGTCATAAAGCCAATGTTGTTTTGCACAAAATGATTGGAATATATCTGATACGTTATGTTTAAAAACAAAACTATCCAACTTCTTCTTCTCCCCTCCCCTTTCCAAAAAAAACCCCGAAAGAAAACAACAAAAAAAGCCATGGTAAATTTGTGAAGCAGATTTGTGCAATGAAATACTCAGCTGTGAGGGAAGAAGCGGTGGATCCCATCTTCTGCAACCCTTACTGAATGCACTTCACATTTGTCCCTGTGTTTAAAGAAAAAAAAAAAATCTTAATTCCAGAATATGACCTTTCACATGTGCAGGTATCATGTTGCAATTCTGCTGGGTAGTCACCCTGTTTTGAATACAAGAAATCTGAAATTACACCGTAGAGTGATCTAAGATGAATCAGACTGGAGGAAAAATGCCATCATGCCTTACCTTCCCTGTCAAGTAACTTCACCTGTGAATTAATTTATGTTCCTTCAACTAACCAACCTAATCTACTACTTATGTCTGAAATACTGACTTGTTTTTCCAAATATATGTATTTTGTGTAGGAATACTATGATGGCATGTTTATACAGTATTTAACTAACTTTTTTTTTTTTACTGGATTGTTAGGATTTGCTAAATTGTTGCGAGGTTAGAACTTCACAATAGTTAGCTCTCATTCAATGAGATGTAGTTGGGAAGTCTGTAAAAGCCTCCAAAGAAGAGAGCATTTCTTATTTTGTAGTTACTCTTTCCTCTCCAAAGGTGAGTAAAGCAATGTCAACATCAGAAAAAATTTGAGTCCTGGATGGAATTTTCAGAGGTGACTCCCACCAGCCCTCCATCTGTGCCAAAAGTAGCAGGGGTTGCTATGCTCTGGGGCTGTGATGGGTCAGATGCAAGCCTTCAGTAAAGCAGTATTTTCCAGTAGGCCAATATTTCCTTATTTATGACTCATATGATGTCTATTTTCAGATTCAACCTGGAGAGCTGCAATAGAGTCCTGTCACTTCTGTAAAGTTTTTAGTTACTCCCCCATGGGATTTAACACTTCTTCATGGGCTGCTTTCCAGAGAAAGCTTAAGGTATGGGGTGAGTAAAAAGCAAGAGAAGGGAGAGACCTGAGGAAAAGCAGAGGCTTAGAGGGAAAAATGACTGATTTCTCAAAAGGCTGAGGCTTATAAATAGAAGTATGGATGCAGTAAACTATTGTACTGTATAAATGTAACTATGGTAACGTGGAAAAATGAAAATTGTAATCACGTACTTGACAACATTCCTCTTAAATTTGTAAATAAACAACATTGGTACTTTTGCTGGCTTTTAACTGCAGTTTGGACAAGAGTCAGCAGTGAGAAGGGGCAAAACTTTTCCTGGAGGTGAACAGCAGAAGGACAAACAGGTTTCTTACAGCACCTGCCAGAATTTTCCTTTGAGGAGAGGGGGAAGCTCATGCTGCCCCAGTTTGCTCTGAGATGGCGGAACCTATGGTCTTGGATGGATTCAGAAGCTGACTTTGGATGAGGACCTGTGAGATATAATGTCCAAGTGAGTTTCACTTTGAGTGGAGAGGTGGACCAGAGGGTCTTGTGAGAGCCATCCCAACCTAAACTATTGTCATCACTGTCGTTCTTCTGGATTTCTGTCTTCTCACTGGAGACTTTTTGTCTCTGCATGCTAAAAGGCATGAATAGCCCAGCCTGAATTACTGGTGTTCAGGAAACCTAGCTTTTTGTTTGTGCTGTTATGCTCTTTCATTATCCTACAGATCTTTATATCTAAAATATCCATGCTGTGCTAGAAGCTGGACTTGCTGTGGAAGGTAATGACTGCTTCCATTTCACTGGATGTAAGCTGATTTGAAGTTGGGAACTAATGCTAATGAAAATCTCAGCTGCTGTCATTTTCCCTTAGGGGGTAAAACATTTTGTATTGTGCAACTTATTTTGAGAATGATGTAATGAATAACAGTACCCAAAAAAAGTTTTTTTAGAAACCTAACAACACAAACCAAAAAAACCCCTGAGAATTGTTTTTAACAAATGTTCTCTAAAGAAAGGATTTTTACCTGAATGGAGACCTTTCGAATTATGCTGGGCACTCATGCCAGGATGCATATTTGTGCCACACAGATGAAAACTGGAAATAAGCAGATTTTTTGTAAGTTATATTTAGCTATTTCCGGGTTCTGTTTTCTATATTTTTTTTTTTGCAAGTCAAAGGTATAGTCAATTATGCTTGTCTAGTGAATTTAGTGATGCACGTAGTCTGACTTAAAGGATTGCTGAATCTGCACAGAACAGTTGATAATAGAATTTGGTATGGTGACAGGTGAAAATATGGAGAACATTGCCAAGGATGACAAGGCAAATAAAAGTATTACTGTAGGTATAGCGCCAGGCTTTTACAGAAAAACTTACCTTTCAGGGCAAATGCGTAATTTTGGAAAGCACAAGTAATGTTCTTTCTCTGTCTCAATCACTTGAAAGTGTACTCAGCGTTACTGAATGTGGGGTAGTCTTCATTTGCTGTAAATGCAATCTGTGGAAGGATATTGTTGTTGGTTTTCCTGTGAATCTGACACTTAATTTTTTAGGTAATGATTTGCAAAAAATGCTTTGTTAGAATTTTCTATATGACTTCTGAGGTCTAAAATAGATTGAAATTGTGCATAATGCCTGCCATTTATTAGTATGAAGCCAACCACCTATACACAGAGACAGGTGTGGGCAACTGTCACATACTCTACCTTTGAACTTGGAACTCTCTTTGCTTCTTCTGTGCCCACCTGAGTGGCGCGAGTACACAGGCATAAACTAACTGCTCCACCAAGTGCCAAAACTAGTATGGGAGTGATGATGGTTATGAAGTATTTGTTTATATTAAGTCTCAAAGGCTGCTGTTTGCATTATGTTCTAAGCAGGAAGATTTCACTCTTAAGTTTCCTACTGTGGAAAGTAGGAAACAAAAATCTAGGAATTTCTTTATAGTTATTATATTATATTATAATTAGCTGTTCCTTAATCTCAGTCTAAGTTGCCACAGAGGTCTGTCTTCTGGAAGAAGTGATACAGGTAAGATTTTCTTTAAAGAGAAGAAAAATGTCATTACTGGTATTAATTTAATAATCTTTACTCAATTTTTAATATGTAAATTAGATAAACCTTTTTTGTGGGGATTGCATGCACATGAGGTCTGAAATAAGAAAACATTTTCTTTAAAGTAGAACTAAAGAGTGCATTCTGTGGGGTTTCAGTTGAATCCTTTAGTTGAATGTTTGACCAAGAGCTGACTTTGTACAGTATCCAGTTTACAAGTGAAAAGTACAGCTAGACAATAAAGACCTGTTCAACCTTTCTACTGGATCTTCACACACTTGACTCCACCATTCACAGGTGGTCCTATATAACAGTATGCCCCCTTATATCTGAGCAAACTTTATTACAAGGCATTTTTGTGAGCCTTTTTCTCAGAAATCGTGGTCAGCATTTAATTTCTTGGTTACACTCTTCACCACGATGCATTTATTTCACAGATTTATTTATTATACCCCACAATCCCCAATCTCCACAGCTTTACTTTGCCACATAGTGAAGTACTTGATCTTTGGTCTTGGTTAACACATCCTACAAGGTAAAGAGCATGCAGGTATGTTGAGGGGTTTTTCCTACTTCTTGACACTCCATGTCACTCATCTCTTCCTCTGTTACATATCAAAAAGAGGTGCAGTACCACTTGCATTGATACTCTGGTGACTGGCTGTTTGGTTTTTCCCTTGCAGTGTATCCAGTACATACCCGTTAAGTTCTCTATTTATGGTATACCTGGTTTTTGCTTTCAGTACAATTCTGGCCCTGAAATTGCTTAGGCATTAAAGATTTCAATCCCTCCAGTATAAGGTGATGAAGTGGTGATATCGGAGTTTGAGATGGAAAAAAATACTGTAGAGGAAAATACAGCCTTGGCAAAGTTACGTAGGTCCCGATGCTCTTCTGTCTCTAAGCAGAAAATCCTTTTTGCTATTCATTTTACTATTCCAATGTAGTGAAAGAAGAAAGACTTGGTGACCTTAGCAGGAAGGGGATTAGCATACCCCCCAAAATTGAGGTGTGTCCGGGCATGACAGCGTAGTACATTCAGATTAATGTCACCCTCAGTCTCTTCAGCAAATTGACCCCTTCTTCCACTGGAGAAGCAGGAGGGGAAAACCAGCAAAAAGCTATGGCATTTATCAAGTTTTGGATTCTTAGGCAAAAGATTTCCTATTAAGTTCAAACCCATTTTGGTGGAATATATAACACATTGGAGATTACTTGATTATAAATAACCATAGAGAAAGTATTCATTTGGAGATGAGTTGATTCCAGTTTGTCATGAGTTAGGTCAGTGTCTCCTGTGCCCTGTAACTGGCTCAGAGATTCCATTTAAAAAGCAGTATTAGGCAGAATAAATCTGGCTAGTATGGACGTCTGGAAGACATTAAACTTTGGATCCTGAAAAGAATTAATTTTGCATTTCAGAAAGAACTCAGGGTAGATACTGTGTTTCTCTTGTCCCATGCTTAGGAATCTAAACTGGTTAAAAACTTAAAGACCCATCTTTACGCATTTGTGTGACATAAGGATAGCACAGAAATGAGTGTAAAATGCTTTTACTTGGTGATTTTTTTTGTTGTTATTTCTGCACATAATGTGGTTAGTACAGTGTAATCTCAAAAAAAGTTTAATTTATAGCAGGATACATATAAATGAGAACTGTACAGTGTCAATGAGAAAATACATTTTGTATCGTTTAAAGCAGCTACAGACAAACAGGAAGACAAAGACATTTTGCAGCAGTTGAATGTTACATTGTTGGGTGCTATAACACACCTGTGATGGATACTGAAAATAACAACATTCTCATGGATTCTATGAATAAGCAAAACAAAACCCAAACAATCTCTCTCCAGAGTTCTACAGTGAAGTGTCTTTACAATGAAGCATCTTAAATATCTTCTTTTAGGTTCTGCTTTAGTTTGGCTAGGCTAATTCATATCTCTGATTTGGGCATTCGTTGACATTTACTTGCCATTTATTCTGTGGTGCTAAGAAAACTGTTGAACGTGAGAGGTGCGTGAGGCAAAGGACTAGAAGTTAGGAACTGAGCTACTGCTGATACCTTCTTGACACTCACTGTATCTCAGGCCTGAGAAAAGCAAATTAGCTCAGCATTTTGAGGGATATGTATAAGGGATAAAGTATGTATTCTGGGATTTAGATTTTTATCTTCCTGAAAGGTTAATGGGAAATGTGTCTAAATCCCATTACTTTCTTTTCCCATAGTCCTCCATGGAAATGTTAATCTAAAATTGCTTTGAGAGAGAAGGTTGACCTAAAAATAATTTAACATGCTAGAAGAATCTGATGTTTTCCTACTTATTTTTATAATATGAGTAAAATAATTTTATTTGCGTTGAATACTGTGCAAATGAGACTTTAACATATAGGATTTGTTGACATATAAAATATTGATTTGACTTTTCAGGGAATTAATTCCTTTTTGAAAATTACAGACTAATTTGATTTTGCCTCTTTATCAAGATTCAGGTACTGGGTGTTTTGTTGATAAGTCTTTGCATGATGTACTTTATGTATCGATTCTATATGGCCACTGCATAATATTGCTTTTAAAGATCTTAGGAGCAGGACTTCTGAGCCTTTAATCCAAAAGCTATTTAAACCCCAGCTTATTTCTTTTTTTATCCATGGATGAAAAAGTGTATATCTGTAAAGATATCCTTAATCTTGGCATTCCTGAATTTTAAATGTTTCACTCTCCAGTGATGAGATTTAAAGGTAAATTTTTTCATAATTTGTGATTAAAACCAAGTAAATCTGAAGGTAGAACTATTGCAAATGTATCTAATAAGGCACAGTGAGACTTGAAAATAAGAACTCTAACCTGGTTTTAGAGGAAAGAGCTTAAACTCTTTCAATAGGCATCTAAGGATTTTTGAGTGGAATATTTTTGCGCTAATTAGTGATTTTAAACCCTGGAAAAAGGCGATTTTGGAAACATCAGCTTTAGATGTTTACTTGTAGAGATGCAGATGTCTGTCTTGCAAACTTTTCCTGACTTTGCAGCCATAACCAGAAAGCATTATTTATTTCTCTGCCAAATTTCTTCAGCTTCAGCTTTTTTTTCTTTAGAGCCAAAAACCTACAAAAGTGGCTGAGTTCCTACAGGTAGTCAGTCGCTAATCCAGTTAAGTTGTGATGTTCTCTGTTTCAGTCTCAGAGAACATAAGTGACTAAAAGAACAATCATGACTGCCTCTGAACTAGCTTATAATGTAATAAAAGAGGAGACATAGAAAATCTTTGAAGTTATGTTTTATGTCTTGCTTAGATTCTAATTTTCAGAAGTTATTTTGGGAAGCAAATCCCCTTTTTATCAAGGAAGAATTTTTTTTTATAGGGTTAGTCTTAATTATCATCTAATGTTTTATCTTCAGTAAACAGTTTTAGTATGAATATAAAGAAATGTGTGCATGTATATATAATTAGAATATATGCAGTTTAAAATATAAAGATTAAATTATCATTAGTAATTATCTATGTGAGTATATATGTATAAACAAATATTATATTAGTTCAGAATAATTTTGGCAGCAGACAGAAAATTGCAAATTACTGTCTTAGCACTGCTTAACCAGTTACTGCAAGGCTGCTGGATCAAAGCAACTGAGCATGTTAATGCTCTTATTCCATTGCATTGCAGTGAGTAAAATGTTAATTGAAATTATCCCTTGAGACAAAGAAAGCACTTCTTTCTTTTGGAAAATCTGTTAGTGTTTTCCTCACTGTACCCGTGGTTGCTGTGCCCTGTGTTTTCCCTGTGCAAATGACTGAACAGAGGGATGCATCCTCTTCTCAAGTCACTTTCTGCGGCGGTTCGCTGTTCTGCTCCACGTGGTACGTTGGCAGATCAGGCCTTTGCTGTCATATGGGAGCTGTGCCTGTCTGCCTTTTGATTTTATTTTTTTAGTATTCAGGGTGTGGTTTCATGAGCAGTTAATTGGATGTAAAAATTCACTGAATGTGTGACCACGTCCTCTCTGCTATGTTCCTGTTTCTTCTGAGCATAACAGTGCTCATCTTGCAGTGGGTTTGGTTTTCTAACACAGCTGAAGGGCAAGCCTAATAGTAAGGCAAAAGATCTTGAGGAGATCTGAATGATAACGTAGCTTACCATGCTGTCTTGAAAGTGGATGGTCTTCTATATTGGTTCAGAAGTTTTCAACATCCATATGTGTTTATGATGAAACTACGATTTAATTGTAGTAGTATATATTTTTTTTGCAGATTATCAGCACTGTCAAACTGCCAGTGATTTAAAGAAATAATAATCTGGAGCTTCAACTTTACTGCTATGCCTTTAAAGTGATTAATTTAATTTTCCTATCATAACTTGTTTCCTATACTCAATTCTGTTGGCATGCATTATTGCATTTCAAAATCCATTAAAGTTGTGATTATAAGAGAGAAGGGTTTTTAAATTCAAGAAACAATTTTATAACTTCCAGATGTAATTACAGTACCTCTTGATGATTCAAAACACCACCTGACAAGTATTTTCTTCTTTTCACTTACATCATCATGCAGAAGCCAAAGATTCCAAGTAAAACAGATACTTCATAACATGTAAGTAGATGCATTTAAAAATTTCAACATGGAAAATGAACTATTTTTATCCCCAAACAAAGAAACATTTGTCTTGATGTTGTTCATTACTTAGGATGAAATTTTACATCCCTTAACATTTGCTAGATTTTCCTTTGCACAGCAGAAACAGAATCATTCACTCCTCTGGTATGGAAATTTCTGAAACAATAGTATATGAGGTAAAACACAAGAGAGAGAGGTCTCTATTTGCATCCTATCCAAAACAGTTAACAGAATTTGTATACAGGTTTTCTGAACAAGGCCTAAGGAAGTTGAATACGTCTCAGAGAGATTTGATACCTGTACTGCTTTGAATATAATAAAAAAGAAAAATGGTCCACAAAACATATCTGTGAGTAATCTTTATTTGGTAGTACCTCCTGAGTTCTTATTTGTATAGGCTAGTAAATAGTGCTACACTGCAAATGTTACATGTGCAAATGTCTCATGTCTTGTACAGAAGACAAGGAAGTGGAAATGGGATTTGAATGGAGTACACAAGAGAGCTGGTTATAGTCAGCCATAAACACAGTAATCGGCAGTCAACAACGTTTCAAAGTTTGTATTTATACTTGCAGATTGTCCAAGTATCTAATGGAATCTAGCTTTTAAGGCTTAATCCTGAGCAATTTTGGTATGTGTCTAAACAGAAAGCAACGTGGTATGTTAGAGCATAATGACAGACAAATATCATCTATGGCCTTTAAATATAGTGGCTACAGATTGCCATCTCTCGAGGGTGGAAACTTGGAACCATCATCATTTTATGATCATTGTGAATAAATGCTTCAGAATAGACTTGAATTGAAAAATGATGCATAGAAAAATGGCCACATGGCTTATAAAAAGCAAACACCCTTCCATTTTTCATGTATTACAGGGCTTGTATTGCTAGCAAACCCTCTCATTTATGTTTGTCTCATCTCTGCTATTTGCTTTTTACTGGGCAGAATAATTAGGATGATGTGCCTTTTGGTTCACAATCAGAAGGAATAATGCTTCGGAAAGGGAAAAGCCTGCATTTTCTCACCAGACTAATGCAATGTGCTGAAAAAGATACTTGTAACTGCAGTCCAGTTTGAATATCGTAGCAGCTCAGTGTGGACCACTGTTTTCCCATAATGAAAGAGCTATCAAACTGAAATAATACCTAAGCTGTGTTTTCGGTAAGTAGGCAGATGTTTGTACTAGGCAGGTATTTGTTTCTAGATCGATAAGCTCAGCAGTACAGTTTACTACTTAGTGCTCCTGTGGACACAAGAAGAGGTCAAGAGTCCAGGCCAGGAGCATAGCAATGGGCATGACCACCCCTCGATGGCAAAATGTCTTAAATTCCCTAGGATATCTTACCCTTGGCCTTAACTGGCAATGTTGATGTCAATGGGGACTTCCCTGGGTCTTCAAAGAATTGGACGTGTAGTGTTAGAAAACTTGTATCCTTAATTGGTTTTGTTTGTAGGAAGTCCAAATGAATTTGCCAATCTACCCCTCCTTTCATTCCTGCCCTTCGAGTATCCTACCTTCTCCCTTCAAATTAGAGCATTATACCCCCACTGATATAATACTAATACTGCCTGAGAGAGGTCATTTAAAGTGCCAGGATTTAAATGGGCTGTGTTCTTTTGGAGGTATGGACAAGGTGAAATAGCATGTGGTTAAAGGGTCTTCTCAGTTACTTGAATTGTGGATGGTTGTTAAAGTATGTTGAAGCTCTGGTAAGTAGTTTTAATGAGGGCAGGAGACTTCTTGCTGCTCCTGTCTGTCTCTTGCCAAGTTTCTGCTTTTGTTTTCCTGCTCCGAAAATCTAGGTTTTTATTTACAGATTACTCATAATAGCCGTAGGTATTTTGGACCAGATACATAAGCAGAAACTGCTGAAAATTGCAGCATGTTACCAGTTTGGGAATATTAGAATACCATACCAGGAAGTACTCCTAGGGTAGGCTCAGCTATGGTTTCCAAAACTCTAATTGGAAATAGCATGGTCAAATTACTCTTTCCAGACTATACTGAAGGAGCATAATTTTTCCAGTGTGACAAGTCAACAGTAGAGATTTAGCCTTTAGTGCAGATCCTGCAAAAGCTTATGCACAGGTGTAAGCCTGTAATAACGTAAGAATTTGAAAGGATCCTTTAATATCTGCATAACCATATTCTATTTTATTGCTTCAAATAAGAAGTGTTTTAACATCTTGGATAAAACCATCTCAGACAAATCGTAAAAGTGGAGGAAGGAAGATCATAGAAGGAAATGTGGTGCATGTGCACGGTTCCTGAGATAGGAGGAGATTGCACAAGGATGTGATTTCTGGTCTTCGGGGAGGAAGGGGGATGTTATGAAGTCCCTAGTGTATGCAATAACCTTGGCGAGCAGAATTCAATGTGTGCAGTCTTGCAGCTTCAAATGCTTTGTTTCTTGTAGCATTTCACCATTTATCTCTTATGGTTGAGATATACTTTGCCTTTATACTTGAAAACTGTGGCCTGGCCTTCACTCAAGAATGTTTGAAGGCCTGAATTCTGACTAGAAGATTTATGTTAGGTAGTACCTAGTCACATTCACACGCAGGTGTGCACCCATAGACAAACATCTTTCTGATTTGCAAGGATGCTAAAATTTGGTTTTAGATAAATGAAACGTATGTTGAGTTTATTATGTTTTTTTTTAAACAAAAGGTATAAACCCTTACATTTAAAGTGACTATTTAAAGCTGGAGATTACTGTTGTGCATCTGTCAAAATGGAAACATCTCTTGAAAAAGTATCAATTAGTGAAATTCCTGGGGCAGTATTCTGAAAGGTAGCTTGGAAGCTCTGGAAATGATGTTTGCTTCTCTGAGTTCATTGTGTGGCTGATGACAGAAGAAGGGCCAGCCCCTAAGGTTGTTGCGTGGCAAAGGTGCCTGGCTCCACTGGAAGTCCCCTGGAAGTTTATGCAAAGATTTTCAGTGTTGATTAGTTGGAAAATTCTGGTTAAGGGGCTTTTTTGAAATGTTCTGCCTATTAGTTTGACATCCTTTGTGTGTGCTGGATTTGTGCAAGGTTTCCCCTGTGTGTGGCTGCTGTCCTCTTTCTTGCCTGCACTGGCACTCGGTTATATGGAAAGAAGAATTCTTCCACACTGCAAAAGACAGCAGCATCATCACTAAGGCCAGACTAGTTTGGAGGTGGTATGTGCTGTTGGCTTGTGCTGAGGTTAAATTAAGCTGGATGCTCAGAAATGGATGACAATTACTTGGGTTAACTTTGTAACACATACACATTTCATCCTAGGTGGAAGAAATAGAATGGGTAAGGGCGTGAGATCACCCGAACAACAGATACCCCAACTCCCAGCTGGGGTGGCAGCAGTTTGTGGTTGAAGGTCTGGTTTGGTGCTGCAGAGCAAATGTGATGTTGTCTTAGCTCTATTCTGAAAATTATTAAAATGTGAGTTATTTTAATCCTGAAGGATTCAAGAGGAAGAACACTGATAAGAAAAGGTATTAAAGTGTAAGAGAAAAAGCAGGGAATTAGAAGTTGACAACTCAGTAAGATTGAGGATTATCCCATTCCAAGGAGCAATAGAGATTAGTTGTTTTCCACTGAGTGATGACTGCCGCAGCAGTGGTGAGCATATTAATGTCTAGATATTGCTTGTTACAAATGGGCATCTCATGTGTGTATTCACAAGTAAAGAATTGCTGTGTATTTCTGAACTTTGTATAACCTGCTTTGTGGAGTCTCTTGGCACCTGGTAGAAGCTGCTGAACAAAGTGAGCCAGAGAAGGAGGGTTACAGTGCTAACAGCTGAAGCAGGCTCTGCAAGTATAGGTAAGCTTGAAAATTCCCAGAGACAAGATTTTGATCTAAGTAAAAAAAAAATGAACCTAGCAACAAACAAAACCATAAAACAAGACCCCCAAACTTGTGCACTCCTCTAGGATGAAATGTGGCCCATAGCTTCTTAGGGCAATACCAATTTAAGCAGGCTAACTATTTTCTTCTGCTAGATGTCTTTTTCAGCTATGGCAGTGCCCCAGTCTGACTCATGCATAAGGGCACAAAGGCTTGTGCTGGCCTAGCACAGAGCAAGGAGTAAATCAGCAAAGCGCTAATGCACATAGAGTTAGAGATGGAGAATCATAGAATCGTCTAGGTTGGAAAAGACCTTTAAGATCATAGAGTCCAACCTTTAACCTAACCCTGACATCCCACCACTAAACCATGTCCCTAAGCACCTCATCTATCCTTCTTTTAAATACCTCCAGGGATGGGGACTCCACCAGCTCCCTGGGCAGCCCATTCCAGAGCCTGACAACTCTTTCTGCGAAGACACTTTTCCTAATGGCTAGCCTAATCCTGCCCTGGTGCAACTTCAAACCATTCCCCCTCGTCCTATCGTCTGTTACCAGGGAGAAGAGGCTGACCCCCACCTCACTACAGCCTCCTTTCAGGTAGTTGTAGAGGGCGATAAGGTCTCCCCTCAGCCTCCTCTTCTCCAGACTAAACAACCCCAGTTCCCTCAGCCACTCCTCGTAAGGCTTGTGCTCTAGACCCCTCACCAGCTTGGTTGCTCTCCTCTGGACATGTTCCAGCAATGCAACATCTTTCTTGTAGTGAGGGGCCCAAAACTGAACACAGTATTCAAGGTGCAGCCTCACCAGCACCGAGTACAGGGGCACGATCACTTCCCTTCTCCTGCTGGCCACACTATTCCTGATACAAGCCAGGATGCCATTGGCCGCCTTGGCCACCTGGGCACACTGCTGGCTCATATTCAGCCGCCTGTCAAACAGTACAGTCTTTTTCTACTGGGCAGCTTTCCAGCCGCTCTTCCCCAAGCCTGTAGCGCTGCATGGGGTTGTTGTGACCAAAGTGCAGGACCCAGCACTTGGCCTTGTTGAACCTCATACAGTTGGCCTCGGCCCATTGATCCAGCCTGTCCAGGTCCATCTGCAGAGCTCTCCTCCCCTCAAGCAGATCAACACTACCACCCAGTTTGGTGTCATCTGCAAACTTACTGAGGGCACACTCAATCCCCTCATCCAGGTCATTGATAAAGGTATTAAACAAGACCGGCCCTAGAACTGAGCCCTGGGGGACTGGCCACCAACTGGATTTAGTTCCATTCACCATGACTCTCTGGGCTCGGCCATCCAGCCAGTTTTTAACCCAGCAAAGAGTATACCCATCTAAGCCATGAACCGCCAGCTTCTCCAGGAGAATGCTGTGGGAGACTGTGTCGAAGGCTTTGCTGAAGTCCAGGTATACAACATCCACAGTCTTTCCCTCGTTTACCATGAGGGTCACCTGGTCATAGAAGGAAATCAGGTTGGTTAGGCAAGACCTGCCTTTCATGAACCCATGCTGGCTGGGCCTGATCCCCTGATTGTCCTCCATGTGCCTGGTGAGCACACTCAAGATGAACCTCTCCATAATCTTCCCCGGTACTGAGGTCAGGCTGACTGGTCTGTAGTTCCCCAGATCCTCCTTCCGGCCCTTCTTGAAGATAGGTGTCACATTCGCCAACCTCCAGTCATCTGGGACCTCCCCTGTTATCCAGGACTGCTGATAAATGATGGAGAGTGCCTTGGCAAGCTCCTTTGCCAGCTCCTTCAGCACTCTTGGGTGGTGGATCCCATCCGGCCACATAGACTTGTGGATGTCCAGGTGGCATAGCAGGTCAAAGACTGCTTCCTCCTGGATTATGGGGGGTTTATTCCACTCGCTGTCCCCATCTTCCAGCTTGGGAGGCTGGGTACCCTGGGGATAACTTGTCGGGCCATTAAAGACCGAGGCAAAGAAGGCGTTGAGTATCTCAACCTTTTCCTCGTCTTTAGTGGCAGTGTTCCCCCTTGCATCCACTAGAGGATGGAGGTTCTCATAGAATCATGGAATGTTATGGGTTGGAAGGGACCCCTAGAGGTCATCTAGTCCAACCCCCCTGCAGTGAGCAGGGACCCTACTAATTAGATCAGATTGCTCAGAGCCCCATCCAACCTGGCCTTGAATGTTGCCAGAGATGGGGCCTCTACTACCTCTCTGGGCAACCTGTTCCACTGTTTTACCACCCTCATTGTAAAGAATTTCTTCCTTATATCTAGTCTAAACCTACCCTGTTTTAGTTTAAAGCCATTACCCCTTGTCCTGACACAGCTGGCCCTACTAAAAAGACCTTCCCCATCTTTCCTATAGGCCCCCTTTAGGTATTGAAAGGCCGCAATCAGGTCTCCCCACAGCCTTCTCTTCTCCAGGCTGAACAAGCCCAAGTCTCTCAGCCTGTTCTCATAAGAGAGGTGCTCCAGCCCTTGGATCACTTTTGTAGCCCTCCTCTGGACCCGCTCCAATAGTTCCATGTCTTTCTTGTGCTGAGGGCTCCAGAGCTGGACGCAGTACTCCAGGTGAGGTCTCACCAGAGCAGAGTAGAGGGGCAGAATCACCTCCCTCGACCTGCTGGCCACACTTCTCCTGATGCACCCCAGAGTACGGTTGGCCTTCTGGGCTGCCAGCGCACATTGCCGGCTCATGTCCAGCTTTTCATCCACCATCTCCCTGGCTCTCTTTTTGCTGTTAATGTATTTATAAAAACTTTTCTTCTTATCCCTTACAACAGTGGCCAGGTTGAGTTCTAGTTGGGCTTTGCCCTTTCTAATTTCCTCTCTGCGTGACCTGACAAGATCCCTGTACTCTTCTTGGGTTGCCTGCCCCTTCTTCCAGAGCTGGTAAGCTCTCCTTTTTTTCCTTAGTCCCAGTAGTAAACCTCTGTCCAGACAGGCCGGTCATCTTCCCCACCAATTTGTCTTACGGCACATGGGGACAACCTGCTTCTGTGCCTTTAAGACTTCTTCCTTGAAGAATACCCAGCCTTCCTGGACCCTTTTGCTCTTCAGGACTATCTCCCAAGGGACTCTCCCAACCAGCGTTCTGAGCAGGTCAGAGTCTGCCCTCCGGAAGTCCATGGTGGCGGTGTTGCTGACCCCCTTCCTTACCTCACCAAAAAATCAAAAACTCTACCATTTCATGATCACTAAGGCCAAGATGACCTCCGACCACCACCTCTCCCACCAGTCCTTCTCTGTTAAGTGAATAGGAGGTCAAGCAGGGCACCTCCCCTGGTAGGCTCGCTTACCAGCTGTGTCAGGAAGTTATCTCCCACACACTGCAGGAACCTTCTGGACTGTTTCCTTTCTGCTGTGTTCTATTTCCAGCAGATGTCTGGGACGTTGAAGTCCCCCGTGAGAACAAGAGCTCGCGACTGAGAGGCTTCTGCCAGCCGCTTATAGAATACTTCGTTAACACCCTCATCCTGGTCGGGTGGTCTGTAACAGACTCCCAACAGGATATCTTTTCTGTTGGCCTCCCCCCTCATCCTTACCCATAAGCATTCGGTCTCACCACAAGCATCAAGCTCTGCACAATCAAAACACTCCCTAACATACAGAGCCACCCCACCGCCTCTCCTTCCTTGCCTGTCCCTTCTGAAGAGTTTGTAGCCATCCATTGCAGCACTCCAGTCATGGGAGGCATCCCACCACGTTTCTGTGATGGCGACTACATCATAGCCATCCTGCTGCACAATGGCTTCCAGCTCCTCCCATTTGTTGCCCATGCTGCGTGCGTTAGTGTAGATGCACTTGAGCTGGGCTATTGGTTTCACCCCCAGCACTGGGGTGACATCCCCAGGCTCCTCTCTAGTGAGCCTGGTTATATCCCCTCCCCCCCTTCAGGCCTAGTTTAAAGCCCTCTCAACAAGCCCCGCCAGTTCATGAGCGAGGATCCTCTTCCCCCTCTGAGAGAGCTGGGCACCGTCTGTTGTCAACAGGCCCAGTGCTGTGAAAACCTCCCCATGATCAAAGAACCCCAAGCCCCTCTGATGGCACCAACCTTTGAGCCACGTGTTAACCACTCTAGTTTTCCTGTTCCTTTCCATGTTCCCTCCTGACACTAATGGGATCAAGGAGAACACTACCTGCGCTCCTGAGCCTTCAACCATTTTTCCCAGTGCCCTGAAGTCCCTTTTGATTGATTTGGGGCTTCTCTCTGGCATCTCATTGCTGCCTGCCTGTACCATCAATAGCGGATAGTAGTCAGCAGGTCGTACCAGACCAGGGAGTCTCTTTGCAATGTCCCTGACCCGGGCCCCAGGGAGGCAGCAGACTTCCCTGTGGGATGGGTCTGGGTGGCATATCAGGCCCTCTGTTCCCTTCAGAAGGGAATCGCCCACAACAATTACCTTCCTTTTTTCTTGGCACAGGCAGTCTTGATAGGTAGGGGTGACCTACTCTCCCTAGCCAGCCCCCTGGATGGACCTTCATCCCCATCCTCATTTGCCTGGCCCTCGACTTCCAGAGCCCCTTATCTGTTACGTAAGGGCAACTGGGACAGTGAGGGAGTCTGGGAGGGGATTCTCCTCCTGCCCTGAGCAGAGACCTGTTTCCATTCCCCACCATCCCTTGGGTCCCTAACTTTTGCTCGCTGGCAAGAGGGCAGGGGATCCTCTGCTTCTTGTGGAGGCTCCATCTGTTGCCTTGGCCTGAGGGATGGTAGGGTGCGGCTCCAGCAGTCTGTCTCCATCTCGCACTCCCTAATGCTCCTTAATCTCTCCACCTCCTCTTTCAGCTCGGCCACCAGGCAGAGCAGATCATCCACCTGCTCACACCTGAGACAGCCACTGTCCTTACCATTCTCCAGTATGGGTGACAGGCTGAGGCACTCCCTACAGCCAGCGACCCGGGCAGCCGCATGTTTCTGTTTAGGTGGGGACTCCGTCTGGGTCGCCACGTTCTTTCTGGCAACGGCTTTCGGACGAGTGGAAACCATCGCTTGCTCCTCTCCTGGGATGTCTATGGTCGCTAATCGAGTGACCCTCAGAGCCAGAAGGGGAGAACGCGGCCTGCCCGCGCGAACAACTGCCGCGCCACGCCACGCCCTGTTCGCCCACCCTGGGGGCTGCTTTTGTAGGTGAGGGGATCGGGCCGGCGTCTCTCCTGACTCCGCCCCCGCTGAGCCAGAGCTGCCGCTCGTCAGGAGCCCGCTCTTTCCCGCCCTGGGAGGGGGTTGGGGTCCCCTCTCTCTCCCTGTGCTTTTTCGCCTTCTGCTCCGCGGTTTTTGCCGCGGTGTTGCCGCTTCAGAAAGGGTCCCTCGGCGCGATCCTCTGCTCCAGAACCCTTCGCCTCAGTGGCTTCAAAGAACCACAAAGCCATGAGAGTCAGGTTGTAGAAGTAATGAAAACAGACCAGATATTTTATCTTGACATATGGCTCCTGAATGACAGCTTTGGGGATTTCTAAACACAGAAACTACATCTTTGATTGTAGATGCAGCCTTCTGGGAAATAAGACTGCATGCATTGTTATTATTATTCCTCCTCGGTGTGGAAGAAATATTATGTTCTTATTTTTATTATTATCTTGTTTAGAAGTAAGATTATACTAAGGAATATGCCTGACTCAATATGTACTGCAAACTGGGTTTGCATTTTAGCTCTCTGCTTGAACTACAGAGAGTAATATAGAAGAAAATGTACTAGGTGTAGCAGAAAAAGTGTTAACTGCTTGATACAGAAAAGACTGGGAACTATGTAACTTCAAGTGATAGGGAGAAAAGAAAAACTGGATTAAAGAAAAAATTTTTCAAATATCTAATATTCCTATTGTATTCAGTGGTGAAACACAAAAGCAAGTATCTTTGAAGGAGAACCTAACCATCAGGTGGATATTGATGCCTAGAGGAAAAAAAAGAAAAGCTACTACTTCTAGGTAGCTTAAATACCTCTTGAGTTTTCATGCAATATTGAAGACTTACACTTGTTACCTTCTTATCTTATGATAATACCTAAGAAGATACAAATATGCGTTGTATGTCAGTGTCTGTTCATAAAAAGAATTTCAGCTCTTTCTTCATTTCCTCTGCTATTACTTACTCTTTTGGGGAAGGCAAATGGTAGTTAACCACGTGTGCAGCCCACGCTCCTCTGGCGTGAGTCCAAGAGATAACTTAGCAATTTGGGTTTTGTCAAGAATGGTCAGTACTCTGATGGTTTTGAAAAATGTATGCAGACTTTATTCTTATTCAAAGTGAAATTTATTTGAAAAATGAGCATATTCTAGACTTACCTTTGTAAATGAAGTGAAAGTAAAGGAATAGTATCTTGCTTAGTTGGTTTGGAAATGGTGTCATTTACAGCAGTGAGATGCATAGATTGGTGATCTCAGAGAAGATCTTTGTCAGGGGAAGCTAAAGCAAAGTTGAGGAAAACCCCTCCTGTCCACGGAAGACATCTGTAGATGTAAAACAAGCAAACGATCAAAGGGACAAAGTGTAGCAGAAGGCTGCGGAAGAAAGTTCCTAAAGGAAAAAAAGAAAGTAGAGGCCTTACCTGAGAAGACAGAGATGTATCTGAAAAGCAGAGAATTATTATAATGTGCTGTAGTTAGCAGAAGAACAGTAAACAGTAAGAAAAATTAATTTGGCACCTTGCACAGGTGCAAAGAGTAGTTAGAATAATTTTAAAAAATAAAGAGAAACTGGCAGTTACTAAATAATCTGCTCCTGGGCATTTCAGAAGAGGAGCTGCACACCCTGTGAGTATTTGATGAAGCTGTACAGCTACCAACTAATCATAATCCTGTGCAAGATGACCTCAGCTACTTTCCAGAGGACAATGATACCTTGAGAAGTTATTAGAGAAATAATTTTAAAGACTAACCATAAGTATTGTAGATTTTTATGGTTTTGGATATTTGTAAAATGACTCATTATAGTGATCAAGTCTTGGGAATTTGCCAGAGCAGGTGGCTTTCTGATGAGATGGTTTAAAAAACAAATTCATGTTAATAAGAAGTTTAAGCCATAAAATGCCTGGAAAAAGTTAATAATATTGTGGTGGTTTGAGCCTGGCTGGACACCAGGGGCCCACCAAAGCTGCTCTATCACTCCTCTCTAACCAGACAGAGGAGAGAAAAGTAAATCAAAAGGCTCATGGGTCGAGATAAGGAGAGGGAGAGATCATTTTATCAGTTACCATCATGGGCAAAACAGACTCAACTTGAAAAAATAATTTATTATCAATCAAAATCAGAGAAGAAGAGGAGAAAAACTGCTAGATCTTAAAAACCTTCCCCCCACCCCTCCTTTCTTCTCTGGGCTCAACTTCACTCCCAGTTCCTCTACCTACTCCCCCCAGCAGTGCAGGGGGATGGGAATAGGGGTTGAGGTCAGTTCATCACACATTGTCTTTGCCACTTCTTCCTAGGGAGAGGACTCTTCCCCTGCTCCAGCGTGGGGTCCCTCACACAGGAGACAGTCCTCCACGAACTTCTCCAATGTGAGTCCTTCCCATGGGCTACAGTTCTTCACAAACTGCTCCAGCGTGGGTCCATAATTTCCACGGGGTGCAGTCCCTCAGGAGGAGACTGCTCCAGCGCTGGGTCCCCTGCGGGGTCACAAGTTCTGCCGGCAAACCTGCTTCAGCATGGGCTCCTCCCCCCACAGGTCCGCAATGGCTTGCCAGGAACCTGATCTGGTGCAGGCTTCCCACGGGGTCACAGCCTCCTCCCTTCAGGCATACACCCGCTCTGGCGTGGGGTCCTCCATGGGCTACAGGTGGCTATCTGCTCCACCATGGGCCTCCATGGACTGCAGGGGGACAGCCTGCCTCACCATGGTCTTCACCACGGGCTACAGGGGAATCTCTGCTGCGGCACCTGGAGCACCTCCTCCCCCAACTCCTTCTTCACTGACCTTGGTGTCTGCAGGGCTGTTTTCTCTCGCATCCTCTCACTTCTCTCACCAGCTAGTGGTTTTTGTGGCAAGGTCTTGGTAGTGGGGGGGCTACAGGGGTGGCTTCTTTGAGAAACTGCTAGAAGTTTTCCCTGTGTCTGCCGCTGGCCAAGGCCAAGCCAATCAGCAATGGTGGAAGCGCCTCCGTGATAACATATTTAAGAAGTAAAAAAACCCAGCTCGGGTTGCACGGACAGCACACAGACCCGTGGTGGTAGCTATTACAACACTCCCGTGCCATTTGTTTCTCCCCCTCTCTTTCCCTTTCTCACTTTTCCTCTCTTTCTCTGCTTTTCTCTCGCGTATTTGTTGTTGGCCAAATAAAGCGACTTGGCACTTGGCTCCGTTTTGAGTCTTAATTTTGTTCCCGAGAATGTAAAAGGAACCTAGTCATGATAAAACATTGGAGTTAATCAGAAGTTAAGCCCAGCCCTCCCCAACCTCCCAGAGTTATCTGAGGTCGGTTGGAAAGCAAGGGGGTTTAGCCTCTGCCAAATTGTTCGACCCAATAGTGGATCGTGACAGGTGATTAAGAAATTATAAGCACTGAGGTATGGACAGGACACAGGATGGCTACTTCACTGCTGTGAAAACACAAGAGAGAGGAAATTAAGTACTTGTCAAGAGCCAGATGCAGACATCTGTGAATTATTCCAGAACCTTTTTCTCTTTATAGCCCATGCCAAGAGAATCAGTAGTCATCTAATTTAGGCCAAATATACAGCTGCTTTTCTGTTCCTTTGGACTGTAAATAGCATGTAGAACGTTTTGTTTATTTTCCAAAATAAGTAGTTCGATTTTCCTTTCTGAGTGTCCTTACCATATAGAAGACATCAGATTTAAGCATGAGAAATGTTCCATAATGACTGTGGTGTAGACCATGAAGAAGATCTGGCAAAAAAAAAGAATGCCCTACAAGATTAGTTTCTTATAGATGACTCTGAAGAAAATCTGTGGGATAGTTGTGTGTCCTTTCTCTTCAAGAGTTCACTGTGGCTTCATGAGGATGACAATGCAGGAATACAACTCTGTCCTGTATCTGTTTGAGCTGAATTCTTCCACAGCCTTGAATGGCCTCAAGATGTAGTGGTGGTGGAATGGGGTCAGTTAGCTAAATGCTTTTTCAGTATATCTGCTCTTCTCCATGTGGTGCTATCGCCGTGACTTTTATCACATTCCTGAAATTGCCTTCTTCCATGCTTGGTCAATATGCTATTGCTTGGTTGTTTGTATGAATTTGGCATTGATCTAAGAGCACCTAGATTGTGCGTTCAGTGCTGGAGCTGAAACTGTCAACTTTGGATGGCCTTTACCTGATTATATAGAGATCAACCTATTTGGAGGATGAGATGATTCCAAATAGCTTTTATTGGCAAGCCTCAATGATTTTTTTTTTCTTTAATTTTTTTCTTTTGTAATTCAGACTGCATTACCTCATTGTGGAACATGCTGCCATCCTGTTTTACAGCCAAGCATCTCGTTTGTGGTGGTTAGATTTGTGGGTCCTTTCATGGCTTCTATTTTGTTAAGCAATTTCTTTTATATCACCCTGATTCCTAAGTGGAGAGAAGATGGTGTTTATAGGACTGCAACAACAACAAAAATCCCAAACTCTAAAGATTGAATGGCTGCAGTACACTTGTGGTTGTTGTCAGATGTAATACAGTGGCAGCATGTGTGTACCTAGCAGCAGCTGACTTGCATTACATTGCAAGCAGCGCCCTATCTCCTGTTAAAGCACAGCTTCGGTCCAAGAGAGGGATTCACAGCACAGAGGTGAGTGAATTCTTCAGGGTCGCACAGCAGGTCAGAGGCAGAGCAAGGTGTGAGAAGCAGCCTGACACTGCTAGGAAGAACAATTTATTTCCCAAGAGGCATGCTACTCTGTTCTTTGATTTTGAGTGAGCTTTCACTTCGGCAGGCCTAAGATTTAACCCATCATATTTGCAAAAGAGGCCTTATGATGTAGTTCTGAAGTGCCTGTCACTGTGATATTTTGGTTCCCACGTAGTTGATTCACTGGGATTTGATCTTTGTTAGGAGTGGCAATGACATTACTCATGCTCTGCGTGTTCGTAAGCTCTAAATTTGTGAAGGATGTTTTCAGTGGCCACCAGCAAGGGTTATGGTTACCAGCTGTCAAAGTGTTTGTGAGTTGAATTATTCCATCTCAAGCTGGTGGCTTTCTCACGATGACACCAGACGCTCCAGCTCTGTCAGCAATCTCAGCCCTTTCCAAGAAAAGGTTCTTCCTTCTATTATCTCTATCCTCAGGAGGGTGGCTGCAGAGAAAACAGCAGCTCATGAACTGAAGAGGGTTTTGTGCAACTTGGAGGAGAGTGCAAAGAAAGGTCAGAACGGTTCCTGTCTCTCCACTACTCTGAGCTTACCTTTTGCTCTTTTCCCATTCTCCCTCGGGGATACCAGGTCTGGAAAGGGGCAGAAAGGAGCTCTGCTTTAAAACAGAGAGATGAAAATTCCATCAGACACCATTCTCTCACTCTCAGCTCAGGAAAAAGCTTGCAAAATAGTGGTGGTAGGAATCTGTAGACTGAAAAAATACTGTTGTTAGAATAGGAGTAATGAAAACAAGTACAAGTGGTAGTCGTAATGTTAAATTTAAGGACTTCTGAACATAACAATCTCTGTGCACATAAGTGTATAATTTGCATGTTGCAAGGTAGTATTAGTGTCATTCAAAATTCAACAATAAAATTCATTGCACAATGTTATTTTTAACAGTTTTCCAATAAGTGTGGTCTCTAGACTGCATTTTCCTAACCACCTGGAAGAGCTCATAAATGAGACCAGACAAGAACTGTTGATACAGTTGACTGTATTTTGTAAATGATGATGCATTATAGCTAATTTGCTATAAATCGTCCTATTCATAGGTTGTATCAAATTTGTAAGCATTATCGGTCAGCCTTCTGCTTTCTTTTAACTTTTTTGGACAGTAGAACTAAAGGGGCTTGGAAATTAACTTTAAAAATTAAGTTGTTTTCTCACAGATTCTTTGTGTGTGTGATTTTTTTGGTGTTTGTTTTGGTTTTTTATTTTTATCGTTCTACTGAGATTCCAGTGTTTCAAAGAAATAATAAGGCATTGAAGCCTACCTTGAACTAAGACTACAGCAATACAATACTGTAGAAATTAATCTCTCCTGGGGTCTTCTGGGTAATAGGTATTCAGTGCTAGCCTGCAAAACTAAGTAATCTGAAAAAAAAGGTTGGTTTTTTTTTTAAGAAGTTCTGTACTACTTTCAAGCATTCTCAATCTTTTTTTATTACGTTTTTAAATTGATCAGTGACTGTAGGTGCTGTACTATCACTTTTAGCAGCAACCTCAGCTCCCTGAGAGTCCTCTCCCTCAGGAATTAAATGGATGAAATTTTAAAGATTGCTTGTATCGCTATTGCCAAGCTACCTGACTCCTCTGCACTTGCTGACTGGAGCCTCAAGTGCCAGTATTTCCCCTCCTGCTCTTGCTGTGCAGGTGTCGATTCAGCATAGTTAGAGATTAGCATTTGAAAGAGCACAAACCCATAAATTCAAGACACGATTGGGATTTTTTTTTTTCCCTGAAAATTTCACTGAGGTTTTTACAAAAATTTTCTTAGGGGCAGAAGATGGAATCTTGGCTTTGCAGATGCATCGTTCATGACCCCTTATTAATCTCTGGCAAATATGGCAGTGTTTTGTTTCAAGTGTACATTACTAAATTTGCTTTTTTCACCAAGGAAAGGGTGTGATTTCTTAACTAGTCATTAGTACTGATTGTGTTAGTACAATTTAGTCATTGTGCCCCAACTCAATACCATGTCAACTTTTACTGCTTGTCTTGCAAACTGTATCATCTTCATGGGAACTGGCATTTATTTGGTATCTATTCAGCATGTAGAACAGCGGATCACAATTTACATGATATTGTGAATGGCACTAAATCCAAGTGTGTAGGAACACTAATTCTAATGTCCTATCTTATGTTGAGCCAAAAGAAAAGAAAGCTGCTTCAGCTTGAGACGCCTGATCTCTTATCTACAACATAAGTAAGTCAAACTCAGTGGGTTCAGACACTCAAATTTTGGACAATAATTTGCTCTTGAAAGGTGTCAGCTAAACTTCTGGTTTACTGTTCTTATTTTTGCAGGTGAACATGTCTGTAAAGGTTGTTCTGAATGTTTTCTTAACCCTGTGATCTCACAGGACCAAGAAGTAAATAGTGAAAAACAAACCTTTTCTGATCCCGTTTCCCTTTTATTCCTGGAATGGAGAAGCCAAATGCTTGCAAGTTTTGCAAAAGGATTTCAGTCTTCTGTAAACATTGCTTCAATATTCTAAATCTGCTGCTCATAAAACTCCCACTGGGTTATTTTGGACAGTTTGAGATCTAGCAAGAGTGAACATGCTTTCATGAGCAGTTAGAAATAGGTCATGAATCATGATACGAAATTTTTCCTCATATTTTACCTCTGATTCAGCTGCAGAGGCTAGTTCAACACTATTAAAAAAGTTAACAGTTAAGCCATTTCTAATTTAAGATCAACTGGAAAAGTCCTACAGAAGATAAAATGCTTTCTGTAGGGAAAGATGTGAGAAATTTTATTTTCTTAGGTTATTCCATAGCCTTTCTGAAGGATCCATTTTGTGTTCTGAGATGGCTACAGACAAGCAGCAAGATTGAAGATTACTGCAAGAGTCTTAAATGCCAGCAGAACTTACTTTTTCTTTTTTTAAAGGAGTGATCCTTGGGCATTCCTAGGAACACAGAAGGTTCAGGAGCACTTCTGAAATGCTTATACATCAACACATGCAGTATGAGAAACAAACAGGATGAACTGGAAGTGTTGGTCAGTTCCCAGAGCTATGACATCATGGGTATTAGTGAGAGTTGGTGCAATGAGTCCCATGGTTGGAGTGCTGGGATGGAGGGCTGCAGGCTGGGCAGGTGAGGTGGAGGAGTAGCACTGTACACAAGGCAGAAGTCTGAGCATGCGGCAATGATGTGGTTGCATGACTTACTTATATGCATACTGCAGTTGTTAGGAAACACAACCCAAGCAAGTTCTTTCTTTTTGTAGTCCAGGGCCTTGAAACAGAACAGAAGTGATATGATGGCACTCAGGCTGGGTGTTTGCCATAGGAGGACAGTATCTTCTGTCACGATCCAGGTTTTCAAAATCCACTGCAGTGCCTATTGGCAGCTACACTGGCAGTGTAACAAGGAATGGTGCAGAATTATTGCATGTGTCTCTGCTTGAAAGACGTTTTAGTAGTAAAGTAAAGGGTTGCTGAGAGAGCAAGTCCATCCCCCAATGTCTTTCCTGCTGTTCCCTTTAGGATTCTGCATGGTGCTCAGCTGACATGTCCTTGTTCTTTATAAGCCTTTTCTGAACAGAAATCAGTTGTTTGCAAATGTAAGGTACTTTCAGGAAGAACCATAACTTCACATTAAAAAAAAGATCAATTAATTTGCTAAAGGTAAATTTATAGTGAAATAAATTCAGCAGCTGGAGATTCTGTTGTAATGTCTTTTTGGAACTTGCAGTTAGGATCAGTGATGGACATAGCCATATCTTTAGCCTGTATCTTGATGAAAGAAAAAACATTTAAAAAGGTTGACTGGAATGGAAGTGATTCATAATGTCATGCATGTTACATCACCCTGGTCCTCATGGAATTAAAATGAGAACCTTCTCAAAAAGGGCACACTCTTTGGAACCTCGGCACATACCTTAATTTCAGGCCTGATCTAAAGCTATTTAAGATCAATGTAAGTAGTTTTCTTTCTCTTTGAAGGCTTTGGATTGTCTTCTTCATCTCCTTGGTGTAATTTGTAATAACTCTTTCTATTTGGAACATCAAAACTGAGTCTGAAGCTTTCAGGCATCGACCATCCCATCGACCAGCTGGCATCATACTAAAATTCATAAACTGAAGAAACATTGATTTAAGTACCAATTTTTATTGTTATGTGTACTTAAATTGTACCCATAGAAGAAAATCACTATGCTGTCATGAAATGAGAGACATAAAAATAATTTCTCTATATAAGGGAAGCAGAGCAATTTATTGGGACCATAGGTCACTTACTTTAGAATCCTGTCAGTTACTTTTAAAAAAGAAAAAAGAAAAAAGATACCTGTAGTGACAAAGTTGGATATTTTTTTTTTGTGGGGAATAATGCAAATCATGGAGTATCTGTCTTATAAAGAGCTAATTAAGATTGCAGGTTGCACAATTAAATCAAGGTGCTTTAAAACCTGAAATGACTATTCTTATCTTCTGCTGTGATTTATGGTATCACACAGAGAAGAACAATTTTTCAAATAATTTCCACATAGACTTAGAATGGACATAAGCTGTGACCACAGCCATTAAAAAATACCTGGATTTGATTGAAAAGTGCCAAGTAATGAAGAATTAACTACCACTAACACTTGTTTCAGTGTCATATTACCTTAATTTAAACTTGTGCTTCCTCCTTGCAATCCAAATAATTTTTGGTGGTTTTTGTGGCCAGCAGATTTTGTCAGAAGTAGGTGTGTGTTTGGTTTTGGTTTGGGGTTTGTGTTTTTTTTTTTTAAAAAAAAGTGATGCAGGTTTCTGTGAGACATAAACACAAGCTTTCATGTCAAAGCATGGTGATGAAAATGGAAAATGCTCTGATGCACAAGGATGAGCTCCATAGCAGATGTTCCCCTCGGCTGGAGCCCCCGCTTCCCCCATCCTCTGATTGCCCAGCCCTAGGGGCCTACTGAAGTACCCCATGACTCCTGGTCCAGGCTTCCCACACAAGGAATCTATTGTGCATGGGACAATTTATTTCTTCCGTATTTTGTCCTGATATGCTGTCCAGATGTGGCACCTGAGAACTGAGAAAAGTTATCAGGTCCCCTCCTCAGCTGTGGCTCTTACAGTACAGTGCTCTGGTCTGATTATGAATTTCTTAAGTGGAATAGTACTCTTTGTGCTCAGTAAAATCTGGCAAAGAAGTTTCATATTCTGTATTTAATCTAGCTACTTAACAGAGCTTGCTCACTACAATAAATCCAATTAAAAAATTTACATCTTTTACTGTTCCTGAAAATGGTCACATCAGCAGTACTCAGCTGAAGGGACATGGTCTGAAATAACGAGTAGAAAAGGGGAGATGCTTTTTCCTATTCTTAGTGGTTTTGTCACTAGGGGTAGTGTTTAGCAGTTTTAGCACCATGAGTGAATGTCGGATACGAGACTAAAGCTGGACTCAGGTAAGCAATAAAGAGTTTTTCCATGCTAAATCTATTCCCTTATTCTGCTCTTACTGCATCCGTGAACTGATGAACAGTTGCTAAGGTTTGGGAAGAACAAAGGTGCTGTTCAAGAACAAAAGCTTCTTTTTATTGACTGTTTCTTGGCTTCAAGGAAAAACCCTATGTTAAGATTACAAAGGAAAAAATCAGTGATAAAAAGAGATTCTTCATTGGATGTCTTTATATAATATGACTTAGTTTTGCTGCACAATTGAGCTGTCATCTCAGTAATATCTTTTTTTTTTTTTTTTTTGCCTTTCAAGCTACTATTAAAATATCAGTCTGGGAAAATTGAAATATTGTAGAATGGCAGTACCTGATAGCTATGGTAATTAGAGCCTGCTTAAGCCTCTATGTTTCTACTTTTAAAATGCCCCATGACTTATTTTGTTAGAATTTTCCTTGTACAACTCAGGTAGTCTTGGGAGACTGTACATACTGTGCTTTTTCAGTACCATAAATGCCTGTTTGAGTCTTGGGTGAAGACAGAAAATGAATGTTTATCATTGCAGTCAACTGTGGATATGCATCTATATCGCAGCTTGATAGTTTAGTGCATGAAGTCATATTAATTACAGCCGGAAGCAATGCTTGACTTATATTTTCTCATGACTTTCAAACTTCGTTACAGTTTACCATGAATAGATCAAGGAAATTGCAGGATTCCAGCTAGTGTTATTCAGTAAGGTTCTCGCCATTGCACTTGAGTTTTGGAGGATGTATTTTAACTCCTGGAACAGGAGGCAAGTACTCGTGTCCAGTGCTCTTCCACCAGGGTGTGGTGTAGCATGGGTTGCATGTGAACCTGTGAAATAGTTTTGTTATTGTGTAGATAATGTACGTTTCAAGATCCTGGAGAATGAATCAGGTATTTGGGTGAGTGCAGTAGCATTAGGGATCTGAAGTACATCATGCACGTTAATTTTTTTTTTTTTTACTGCACTATATGGAGTAGTGAGTTAATTAGGTAAAAAGTTTATAGACGCGCAGATTTTCTGCTCTGCAATGCAGCTCAAACAGCATAACAATGTTTTGTTACCATGGTAAGATAAACCTATTGGTCAGCCTTAAAGGTTTAAATTAATAGTCATGGTATAGATTGTTGGGGTTTTTTTTAAGTAACAGTTGGGTTATAGAGAAGACTTTCCAGAAAACAAAAAATGAATTTGGCAACATAGTTGTAAAATAACTGAAATGGTCTAACAAGTTCAGAAATCTCTCAGGAAACTTCCACTTTTCCTTAATAAGTTTCTCTTCTATTTACCTGAATACTGATACGTACAGAGTCTTTTTTTATCTTGCCTTCCTACAGTAAGTTTTCCAGTTGGAGAGTTCATGTAGTTCAGGTTTAGCCTCAATAATCTTTAAGGAGTTTCTTATTTTAGCAATGGGGACTGTGGATGTAATCAGGGTCTGTGAAACCCAAAAAAGTTACAGTCAAAAGTTTAAGTCAAAAGGACTGCATGGACTATACTTTTCAGGGATAATGTATATTTGATTTGCTTGCAGAGTTTCTTAATGCCTCTTTTTTAATTCTGTAGCCATAGGATTGTTTTGTAAATAACATTGATAGTAAGGATAAATAAGATATCAACATTTTCATAAGATTTGTTTAAAAAACAACCCAAATGACCACACAAAACCACAGGTGTACCAACAGTCCTCCTCCCCTTCTTCCAAACTCTAAGCCTAAACCAGATAAAACTGGTTTATAGGTATGCGGGACATACAAGTTTTGCAGTGGCTTAAAAGAACACTACCTTTTCCCAAGCTGTAGAAGCTGCATTTTCAGAGATGTAAGTCAGGTGACCTAAACCAGAGGAACGCTAGCTTTTGAAGGTCTAATTGTTAACAGTTTTGCCCCCTGAGGAGATAGATACCAACACAAAAAATACATGACTACACATTATTTCATATAAAGAGGAAACTCTGTGGTCTATTGAAGTTGTCTTTGAATAGTTAAGTTTCTTTCAGTGTATTTTAATTTATCACTAGATTTAATTTCAGAATGACTCTTTTCAGGGGAAGCAGAGCAA
Organism: Nycticorax nycticorax; assembly: GCA_023375905.1. Lineage (NCBI taxonomy): Eukaryota > Metazoa > Chordata > Aves > Pelecaniformes > Ardeidae > Nycticorax > Nycticorax nycticorax. Next base: position 71,689 of record JAKFQP010000699.1, on the reverse strand, counting down.
TGAGGAGCATTTGAATAAAAAGGTGAGGAAAACATTCTAGATCCTGATTTTAAAGAAAGAGAAAGAAAAATCTAATGTTTTGAGGCATCCAAATTACATCATGTGGGGGTTACAGCTGACTGACTATAAGGGAGAGGAGAGATGAGAAGGATGGGAAAGCCACATGGACAATGCTAGAAAACTGCAGGTTTTCCTTCAAACTGTTTCAAACTGCAAAGCAAGGACTGTCCCCACACTCCTCTGTTCACAGGGGAGAGTTTCTGTAACTCCATCTGCCCCTCGGATGGATGCAAGCTCCTGCTACTGATCCCCTGTCGTTGCTGGCCAGGGTCTCACAGTTTTGCTCAGGTCCAACCAAATGGTCCTTGCTCACTCTGGCACATCCTGGAGCGGGGTCCCACTCCAGTGCGGGGAGGCTGGTAGCTTCAGGCAGTGGCTTTGAAGAGACAGGAACTGCAACTTAAAGAGTTTGGAGCACAGAAGAAAAGGAATTCATAAAATCTCGACCCAAATAACTTCAAGCTGGAGAAACAATTCAGTTGCCCAGTGCTGATATACAGTTTAATAAAATATCTACTGTGCCAGGTTTAGATATGGACAGAAGTATCGTAAGTTTATCACTAAAATGTCGCATTTTCACAAACAATATTCACATCATCACTGAGTAATTTCATTTTAATAGCTACTATATTTCAATGTATTTACAGAAATATTGTGTTACTAGGATGGCAACAGCTGAAGGAAGATTTGGGCAAATTGACCAGATGTAAATTGTCAGTTTTCGTGCATAAACTCTGGTATAGTGCAGATGATTAAACATAGAAAACTCATTATCAGAGGAAGAACAGCTATATATAATGTCCATGTACTTCCAGAGCTAGCAAAATCTGAGCCAGGATTCAAATCCTGAATGTAACAAGAAACAAACTAGGCTGGGAGCAGTAAATGCAGTTTTAAAATTAACCTTAACTAGAATCTGCTACTCAAACATTTTGATTTATCTACAATTTGACAAACTTCCATTTTTCTGTTAATCACACTGGGCCCTTCTGTTAACTCATATGGCCCATTGAAGCCTGAGCAGAATGCAGCACTGGAGAAACTACCCCTCCTCTCTGTGAATTGCAGGTAGCAGGATCTGAGTTCAGACAATTTGGGCTTTGACTTCTAGTCAGGAAGCAGAAATGGTCAGTGTGGTTTTTCTGGTTGGTGGTGTGGGTTTTTTTGTTTTAGTTTTTTTTTCCTCCCTTCAGTGCTGATTCTCCATTCTTCAAGCTCATTTAATTGAATTATGTGTCCTGGTTGCTTAGAGCACGCACTGATTTTGCTAAGAAAAGATGTCTTCCTGCTGTTTGTATTTTTCTCACATGTTACTAGGGGAAGCAGATAATGTATTTGTGTGTTGATGATGTCCTGTGTGTTTCCCCGAGATAAATCCATTCATCTAAGCATACTTTTGTTGGCTTATTTTCTGTAACTCTTTGACTGAAGTGCTTGTGAAATTGCAGGCAGCCATGAAACCAGTGAGACTCAAGGGGTAAGGCTTTACTTAGAGCAAGAACTTTACAATTGGATGGCATCAATAATCCATTGCTTCCTTAAAAAGCAATGGCTTCTTTAAATAGGCTTCTTCAAAGAGCATTTTCAAAAGATTTGACTAATGAACTATTTCATCTTTCCACACAGCAGCTACACTGGTCTAGGAGTAATAAGGGGCATGACAGGTGACTCACTGAATCTTAAAATTATTGCTCTTCAGCAATAACCTGTAATACTAGATTCTATTCCTAAACATTCTGAAATGAACAGCTCTAGGGGAAAGAGCATGTCGAGAATACATTTATAGAAATGCAATTGTTAGGTTAAGCAATTAATAAGAGCTGTTAAAAATTAAAAGGGGAGAGTAAATTTCATCTTCTGGGGAATGAGTGATCACAAGAGGCAGATGATCTACGCAATCCCTTTCTTATGGCACTGGAGACTCTCATTGCCCTCTAGTGGTGTGTGCTGAAGTTTATCCAAAAAGTGACTTAAATCCGCAAATCTCTAACCAGTCGCTCAATCACATTTTCTGAAAAGACAGCTATGAGTTAAGGTTGTACCAAGCTTGCTGGTCTCATTTAAAATGGCCTCTTAAGTAGTTGTAGCATTTATTTTGTCTTTACTAGCTGAAATGCAAATTTTATTACACTTGTTTTCCAGTGTCTGTTTCCACGGATGACAACCAGTCATCCTTTTAACTAAGAGAGATATTTTCATTACTACTGTGCATTCAGGATAATAACTTTTGACCCTGTTCTTTCACCAGCAGCAGAACCAGAGAGGGAATGAAGGTAAATGGTAGTGAAAAATGTGTACCTGGAACAGGCTGAACCTCTTCATTGCAATTTTGAAGGAAAAACTTTAGCACTGGCCATGATGAGAGCTGTCTCAGCAAGTGGTGGAAGCAAAAATTGTACCACTGAAAAGGCAATTATTTCAAAAAAGGCTTGAATGGAAGTGGACATATAAATTCATGCAATTTCACATCAAGGTCTGGCTTCTATCTCAAGAGGTAAAGATTTTTTTTTTTTAGTTTATTTAATATAGCAGAAAACTCTTTTTCTAGAAACTATGACTTCTAAGAGAAGTTTAAATCCCTCCTTCCCCATTTTGTGTAGTAAAAAATTTCTTTGAAAAATCCAGAGGGTCTGCTCTCAATCTGTCTTAATACAACTGTGTTCTGCAATATATCGTGCCAAAGCTGGTGCTTAGGTTCAGTCATGAAAATGCTTTCCAAGACTAGTAGTAAGCTCTAATACCTGCTATTATTATTATTATCCTATTTTGTGATTGCAGTTCTTTTCTTGTAATTAAGGTACTACTTTTGTCTCCTGCGAGTGCAGAGATCAATGGTAGGATCATGTCGCATATGAGCACAATTATTTGAGTGGGGTAATGATAGCTGCTGTTCCAGAAAAGCCTGTCGTGGCTCACGCTGCATAAAATGTATTTGGACCAGGTACTGTCAGTGCAATCTGCAGCAGAAAAAAATCTGTAATATATTAACAAACAATGATGGTTCTAAACAGTTGTCACTTAAGCCCCAATTTATCTGCCGCATTCAAAGGCAAAATTCATGTCAGCGGGTAATAACTTAAGCTGTATCACATTTCTAAATCTAATATAAATTAATGATGGCAGAGATGGCATGCAAATGGTACAGGCAGAAAAATCCAGTTAAATGCATGTAAATATTCTGAGTTGATAAATAGTTTTTTAAAAAAAAAAAGCGTCTTCAAAATTGCAGACCTGATACTAACACACCAAATAGGAGTCCCATATGGCGAGGAGGCAAGAAGGGTTGGAAAAAACCAATATATATAAAAGTAATTTCAATTTAAACTTTGACAAAGTGGTTTGGGGATTTAAATATTACTTGAAAAGTGGAGCATGTGCTTTTTCATGATAATCAGAAAATGTAGTCAGTTAATTAAGTTCTACCCTCATGCTATGCTGAAAAAGCAGTCACCAGAAAACAAACTTTTTATAAGCTCTAGAGTAAGTAATTAAAAACAACATTTCACCTCTCCAGTGCCTCTTAAAAGCAAAAGCATAATATTGAATTCAAGAACTCCAAGGTTCAATCCTACAGAGAAACAGCTGTGTATTTAAGAGGCTTTCCTGACAATGAAGATAATTATTAGTATTTTTTTTACTGTCCCCTTTCCTAGTAATCTTACTCTAGATGCTGCTTATAAATGGAAATCTACTTAACTTTTTTTCTATATTCCTAATCAGAAAAGTGCGTGCTGTGTCTTGCTCGTCCTAAAACTTACGCATACAACATTAGGGAAATTTGGCATTTTATCATTCACAAAAATGAAGTTTCTTATTTCATCTCTTCTTATACACAGGTCTGTTCAGGTGATAGTCTGTCACCAAATTATCTTTAGTATATTCCCTTTTGATTAATTTTAAAATGATGCATATTGCTTTGTGAGATGTTTACTTGAGATTCATTTAGATTTTTAACTCATTCAAGAATTTCTGCTTTGAGTGGACTTCATATGGTTGCATAAAAGATAAAGATTTACAATTTTTGTGCAAGTTTGTCAGATTATTACTACAGGGGGTTTATATCAATTGAAAAATTCCATATTTTTGTTTGTCTTCAGTTTAGTGCTAAATTATTTGGTGTGCTAAATTATTTAGCTTGGTAATATTTGATTTGTTTTCATTAATCAACTATGTGAACTCAACTCCTTGGGTATTGTTAAGAACCCTGATCCTAATATATCTAGGATCTACTCACTAGAATTATGTCCTACATATTTATGGATCACTGATGACTCTCCTAGTACCTTTGATAAAAATCTTTAAACCAACTTCTGGTTTTCATTACTACCCTGTGAACTGAGAGTTGCGAGGATATGCATTTGAGGTTGCGTTGTAGCTCAGTACTGCTACTTGAGATACTGAGACCCAAACTTCTCCAAAGACTTGAGAGAATAATGTTATAGCTTTGGGTTTTTCCAGGCTCTGATGAAACAATGGTTGTATCTAACCTTGAGAAGAATGTTAAAATAACATACAACCTTCCAAATATGAAAACTAAAGCTATGGATACTGGTACTTCACAGATGCATTCCAGAATTAGTATCCCATGTTTGGTATTATTTGGTGTTGCAAAGCTTAGGAAAAATAGATATACAGTGATGACTATATCTAATAGAGCCAGTTCATTATGTCAGGCTGTAATGGCCAGCTGCCTTCTGCTGTGGCCATCATAGAAATGGAAAGCTAGCAGAACAGATCTTTCTTCCTCCACACTGTAAGAACTAAGTAAGTCTTTGGTGGAACAATGCATATTTATCTTTTTAGGAATGTGGGAAGTGGTGATTTTAATTTTTACATCTATTGTAATGCCAGCCTATTGAAAAACTAACAAAACCACTTAGTTTCACTGAGTTTTATATATGCAAATCTCCCAACATCATCTGTTCCCGTGATACTTTGTTCAAAGTAAATCTGTCTAGAATATTCTCACTCTGTAGCCTTGATCACCACTTAAGATTAGAAATGTACATTCCTAGGAAAAAAAAGTTCCTTAAAATTGATATATTCTGGTTTGAGTCTAATAGACTCAGTTTCAGATATGCTATTCATATAATTTTTTTATATTATGTTTTTTCTATGTAGTAAATTCCAGTATCTTTAAAAATCTTTAAGCCACCTCACTAAGGGTATGAAATAAAAGCTTTCTTCTTCTATTGGCATCATTTTCTTCACAAGACGGAATTTTAAGACTTGTATATTCTTGCTTTTTACAGTATTTCTTTGTGAATAGCATTTTGTAAGGCAAAGTGAAATAGGCTTTTATTGTCGTACCCCTCATCTGCAGACCACAATTCATTACACCTATGTAGGATACCAGTTACACATTTGTAGATGAGGTGTTTTTATACATTCTAGTATATTTTTTCAGAACAATTGGCTTGATGCTTAACTGAATTACTTTTTTTGTCTTGCTATCAGTAAAGTGCTAAAATTGTGATACTAAGTATCTGTAGCAGTCTTCATGCACTAGGGGCAATTTTAACAGCACCATGAGTGTGTACTTACACTTCAGCAAATTTGGAAAATGAGTATGCTTACAGAGCTGTAAAATACTCAGATCTGCTCAATTTCACTTTGCTTTGACACTAGAATGCAGATTTTTCTGCCAGAGCTCCCAGACTGCAAAGTTAAATTCCAATTAGAAGATATGCTCATACAGCAATGCAGTTAAGCAGATCTTTAAACTTAAATTAATAAGTGAAAGTACAGTACAGACTGAATTTTTCAAACTTCTTACTGGCAGCAAGTCTCAGTTTCTGCTGCACAGGATGGTATTTCTTGGTCTAGGTGTACTGATTTTTCTGAATTTTCAGGTATATTAATGTCCAACAGGTAATGTTCCTTTGATACTTCAAAAGGAAGTTGGGAAGAACTGTCAGAAATGTGAATGACATATGACCAATATATATAGCACAATTCTTTTCTGAATGACATGAACTTGTAAATCAGTTGTGCTTTGGCTAAACCAAGCCTTCAGTGTATGCCGGAAACCTCATCATGCAAACCTAGAGCACAGAAGCTGCCATGCGCTCTAGCAGTCCTATCTTAGTTAACTCCTCTTATTATGGATTTTTCCAGTTTTCACCTATTTTTAGAGACTTGGTTTTGAGAATACATTCCGTAGGTAGTATATTAGTGGTGCAGTGCCAAAATTGGAATGTGGTGCAGCAGTTTATGTTTACTTGACTGTAATATAAAAGGATGATTTTTTTCTAATAAAAGCAGTAATTCAGAAAATATTTTAATCTGTCTATATTGCAAATTAAATGTTGGTGTGTTTTAAATTTTGAGCAATGTGAGCAAGGCCACATAAGTTTTACATGAAGAAAGATATCCCAAATAACTACCAATATTTAATGAAGTGATGAAGAAAGGTATTGATTAGCTATTAAGAAAACAGTAAGATTGTTATAAAGCTTTACTCTGTGTACATGTGTCTTAAGATATTTCTGTGTAATTAAGGCTTTAAGTCCAATTGTGTATGACTTTGAGAGAAGAAAATTACAACAAACTTCAGAAATTATCAGACACTGTAGACGAAAAGTCTTCGTGTTCAACCTGAATAAAGATCTTTGTTTCACCTTAAGGCAGGTGCTAACTTAACCTGCTTTAGAATACGACAGGTCAGACAGAATAATTTTTCTGTATTTCTCCAATACTTTCTCTCCAATACAATTACTCCAATACCACCTCTCCATTCCCAGCATCCTCATCTTTTATGTTCTGCCAACTTGCTTCCAATCATGAGCAAGCCAGAGCAGAAGGAAGACAGTGTCTTACTCAAGGTCCTGGAGGTGGCTGGAAAGCTTCCTGGGAAATGGGAAGGCACAAGCAGCCATCCTGTCTTGGGGGAAGGAGGAGCAGTCAGCCTAAGGGTAGGCCAACAAGTGCTCCCAGGGCTTCCTGTGTTGTTTCAGGAGCTGGAGTTACTCATGAAAAATCAGGGCACTCCGTCCTGAGCAATGTGCAAGGGTAAGGGACTAGCATGTAGATCCTGAGCTTGGGGTCAGTAAATAACTACATAATCTCTTCAGAGATGTGGCCCAAGCAGTGAACAGTGGAGGGAAGTTATTCACCCACCATTCAAGCTTAATAAATAGTAGGTATTGAAATGACACTTGCTGCTTTTCCATGGTGGAGAACTTAAAAGTCGCTGCAGATACTGATCTAAAAAAAGACTAAAAGAAGGAAGTTAGGTCTCTACTGTTGTAAAAATGAAATTAAAAATGAAAAGTAGGAAAAGATACTCATTTGCCAGGTAAACAAAGATGTTATTCACAAGAAATAGGGAGGGAAGAAGGCACTTAAGTGCCATTTCTCAGGGGTATTTAAATATCTAGTGCACACTAAAATTCTGTGAGTGTTAGGCAGCAATATAAAATACCCAGGAGGGTATGGACAATATTCTTCAAATCAATTAGCTTCTTTTTACATTCTTTCTTCCTAAAACCTTTTTTAGAAAGTAACCTTTTTTAATTGCATACTTGGCTGTAGCACCCAGAAGACTAATCTCTTCTCATGCTTTAATATGCTTCTGAACAAACAACAAATGAAAAAATTGTGCCCCAACTTCTTGTTTCAGCTAGAAAGCTGTAACTTATTACAGGTTTTGCAGCTACAGGACAATATTTGCACCCATTAAATATGTTTATAGGAGGATGACAGCAGATGGTAAAGCTGATAACACGTAGATGAGGTAACTTATGTCCTTTTATCTGTTTTTCCACTCCCTTCATTACCTGGTTTATTAAAAAAAAGTTTATTCTTTTGAGGGAGGAAAAGAATGAATTGCAATAATGTATTTTCTCTAAACAGAATGAAAAAAAACCAGACAAATTCACCTTGGGCTTTGGAAAACAATTGATGCTGTAACCCATTCACTGCAGGTTTAAGGTATGGTTTTGTTTAGAACCTCCATTCTTTTCAGAATATTCTGGGAACAGAAAAATAATACTGTAACAAATTGTGAGAGCCTATAATCTACAGGTCAGAAAACCACCTGTAATAAAATTTAGAGTTGACATAAAGCATTGTTTTGTGAATTTAACAAGGAGATGAATTACGGAAAGTTCAGCTTGAGCTTCTTTACTATTACCTGTGTTTCACTAGTGCATAGACAGAAAGAGTTTTGACAATTTTAAAAGCTGAAAGAAACAGCACATAATTTTTTTGGTACTTAAATGGGCTGCCTATAATAAACAAATTACCTATAACAAATTTCACTAATTCCCCCTTACTGTTCTTTTGAACAGACTTGGCTAATTGCTGACAGTGCTTTTCTCGATTTCCACTGTATTCTTCTGTTTCTGTATGTCACACTTGATTGCAGCAAAGAGTGAAATTACCAGTAAGTAAAGAACTGCCCTGGAGTTGAACAGAGGAATAAAAGGATATGTAAGGTGGCTTTTTTTTAATTTACATCATAAAACATAAACTGTATTTGGATGGGCTGCTCAGTTTCACAGCAGAATGAGCAATGAATGTAAGAGTTCTTAGTACAAACAAAACTGAAATTATGGGGCCACGGAAATTCTATCCATGCAGATAAATGACATGAACAGATGTAATGTTTAATCACTCATCACATTAAATTGCCCAGGATAAAAATTGGATGATATCAGAAGATCTTTCTTACATTCACTACTGCCTCCACAGATAGTTTCTCTGTATATGCAAAAGCTTCCCTTGCATTCTCTGGCCAGTAGAAGAGCAGAAAAGGGGAGATGAGTGAAACAAACTTGATGCTGATTGAGAAGGCCATTTAGGGAGACCTTCTGACTTCTCAACGACGTCCTGAGTCTGTTAATTCCTCTGTCTCTCTCTTGCATCCATATTTGCTATTCATGCCCAGAATTCACTGTCTGGTGTGACTGAATTTTTAATGAACCTTTTGGCAGTTGTCCATTGCTATATGTCTTCAGGAAGACTTCTTGAAGCTTCTTCTAGCTAGAATATATTGATTCATTTAGCTTGACTCCTAACTGTGTTTATGCATGAGAACTGAATGTCTGGCTGAATGCTATGAATACATTTCTCTGTAGTCTTGAGTCATAGTATGCATTTAATGATAAAATAAATGTTGGGTCTAGTTTATTTACCATAATAAAGCAGTTATGGCAGTTATAATTCTTCAAAAAGAATAGGTTTGTTGTACTGTGTTTATTCTCTCTGTGTCTGACAGAGAAACTAATGTCAATAAAGTCAAGCCCACATAAAAGCCCTCGGGCACTGTCCCTGCTATTTGGAAATTGTTATTTCTTCTAATGCTTAGCGATGAGTGATGCAATGGTTGGAAATAATACAAAGGGGGATGTCTGAATTGTCTAAAAATGTCTAATATGTATCAGGACTTAGTATTTAAAATTTCCTCTTGAATTACTGCAGGTATTAAATGTGGTGCATTTCATGTGTCTGTATTTCTCATAAAGGAAATGTTAGAAGTAAAATAGAGATGGTTTTGTAACTTTGGGACTTTGAAGGATCAGGGAAAGAAGAATTTCTTGCATTATTTATCAAGAAAGTATGAAATTGTGGAGTAAATCTTACTCTACAAGAAGGAATTACAGTATTTTTAAATAGCGGTAAAGAAGTGGTTTTGGAATGAAATGTTGATGCCCCTCAGAAGTTTCTTCTTTAATGCAAATAATTTCTCATGGTCTTTAATTGCTGAGTAGAATTACTACTATGTGGTGCAAAGAAACGGGCATGTTAAATTTTCAGACTGTTGAGTTGCAAGTAAGATCATGAAAGAAATACGTGTTTTCAGCTCCATGCTTTTTAAATTCTGACTCCCTCACTGTACTTTTCAAGTGCCTGTTACCAATTCGTCTTTAGCTGAACACACCCTGCCCTCAAGCAAAGCAATTGAGCTTGTAAACCTCTCAATTACTCCACCAGTTGCATCCCAGTTTCTTCTGCAGAATTGCCAAAGTTTCTGCAGCGTGGGTCAGAGTTGATGTGGGACGCAGATATCCCACTGCTTCTCAGCAGGGAGTCATTATTTTGTTTAAAACCGTATGAAACCAAGCAGACTGCAGTTCAGATGAATCCTGGAATCAGAGAGGAATGCAGGTGGTATGCGTACACGTGAACAAAAGCAAAAAAATAGTAAAGAGCAAGGCTTAACTGAGGATGCTTTCTTGTACATAGCCCTCATTAACAGGTGATGTTTCTTCAAATGTGGTAGTTAATTTTAGACAGTGAAAATAAAGATGAATTGGTGGTTTTCCTGTTTATTTTGCTAACCCTCTGTGAATATTATCATTGATGTATAATTCATGCATCACAACAAAATGCGTTGCAACAAAAATCGAATCAAACATTTGCTTGCTCTATCTTGTCAAAGCCCCTCTTCACCCTGAAGATTTAGGAAAAACAAAACCCATTGAAAAGGAAACCCTTAAGCTTTTGATCTTGGTATTCTGCTTCCTGTACCTTCCCACGTTTTGTTGTTTGTTTCCTGAAGGTAATACATTATGTATGCATTAAGAAATTATTTGGGGTGACTCATATCTTCATGTTTCATTGAAATTACTTTTTTTTTGTCCAGTCCTATCTAGTAATTTTTGCTGGGTAATAGGTAGTTTTAGTAGGTTTAGTATTGTTTAATTATTTTTAATCATAATTTTCAGACTACTGTAATGGTCTCCTTATTCACAAGCAATAATTTCTGTTGATAGGAGAGTCCGTTGAAGACCGGGTTCTCATCTCATTTCAGCAGCAGTCATAAAAGTGATGTCATAAAATAGAGCTAAAGCAAGTAAGTTGAAGGATGGAAGTTTAAGCTGTGATATGGTATTATAAAAAGTGCAATAGCATATCTCATATGTGTCACAGCATGGTGTTTGTTTCCCTTTTTTTTGTGTTATCACCTCTGAAAAAAATTACATTTGGTACTGAGCACCACAGCTTAAGAAATAGCATAGATCACTATTGTTTTTCTTTCTTCCATTAATTTTTATTTAATGATTTACTTTTTCTGGTATAAAAATCAGCTAGTTAAAATATCTACCTCTTTGTACATGTGCAAGTCAGGAGGCAAGGGAAGGGTACTTGTTTGTGTCATGACAAACCTTCCTGACCTAAGTGATAGAAGATTGTGTATTTTTGGATTGCAAAGCAATCTTTTGAGAAAACCATTTGATAATACTTACCCTGACAACTTGGTTCCTGAAGAGCCACAGGACTGCAAAATACCTTGTGTACCCAGGTGTCATGTGTTTCCTAGCTTTAGAACATGTTTTCCTGGATTTAAAAATATCTGCTGACAGATCTGTGGGGAAATTTGCTTTGGCAAGGCATTTGATACAAGGCGGTCACCAATTTATTTACTAATGTAGTTAATAATGTAAATTTATTTTATGGTAAGGAAAAGAACCCTCTAGTTAAAAAAAAAAAAGACATTAAAAATACTTGGTTTGAAACTGAGGCAGGCAATTGTTTTGAAGCGTATGTAACATAATTCTTTTGAATTCTTTTCACACATTTCTGAAAAGATGGATCATTACAAAATAAGGTTGGGTTGTATATAAAATAAAATATTATCTTCCAGCTAGGATGAAACAGTGGTATTCTGTACATTCAAAGAAAGGGATTTTAAGGAATTGATGAGACATTTTGTTACTCTTATTTTTTTTCCCTGCTGTTCTGATGGTGTTTACCATTGTAGGCTCCTGTAGATGGTCTGTATTCATTAGGAGTTGATATTAAACTTTGGTGTTTAAGACTCAGAAAAACCACCAGTTGTATGTTATTAATTCAGTTGTAAGCACAGATATGTGGATTCGTGGAAACACGGACAGTTACATGAATTCTCACTATGATGAAATATCAGAGTGTGATCATATGAAGTATTGTATGGGTATTGGTTTTGTATTTTAGTCAGGTAATATTTCAGGATGCTGGTCCTTGCCACCATCTGTATAAGCTTTGTATAATTTGGTCAGTTATGTCTTATTTTATTAATGCAGACTAATCTTAATTATTCACTTAGTAGTTCTTTTCAGGAAAACTTTCCGAATGACTTTATAACTTAATTGTCTATTTTAAATGCTAAGCTTATTTACCCCACTTCTCAGGCTATTGGGTTCAATAAGTTTGTAAGGTTTAGACAACCCTTGGAGAATTCTAATGCTGCACATTCTCCATGGGAATGTATGTTGTTTAATTAATTGCTGTTTAATTAAATGATAATTAATTAATAGGAGCAAATTATTAATGCTTTGTCAGAGGACTAGAAAAGTGCTCCAGCCAAATGTTCTGAATTTATCCACTGTAAGTGATGTCAGAATAAAAATCAGCACTCCTAAATGGGTTATTACTACATGGGCAAAAATTTCCTTTCAGCATTGAAAAGCTGTAATTATACTTTTATATTATTAATACAACATACATGTGGGAAGCTGATAACAAACTTTGTAAATCTCCTACTGCTTGGATGCCTTATCCTGCAGCCTCACCAGAACTATGTCAAAAAAAGGGTGAGGAAAATCCTTTTTTTTTTTTTTGTAAGATAATACTGGCACAGCTGAGAGGGACACATGCTTTTTTGTCTATCTTTCCCTTTACTCATATTTAAGCTCAGGGTGGTGGGACCTCACATGCATACAGCCCAAGGACATTCTGGTAGTGCTCATAAGACTCACAGTGTCAGTGAAATGCTGCCTTCCTTGAGGAGGACTTATCCTGGGAGCAAAGTGGTTTTAGTGTCATTTTGGTTTTGGAAGTTCTGTTTCAGCTGTGGAAATCTTTTTGAGCTGTACATTTCATGGGACACTTGGCCATTGTGGTCTCTTGATGTCCTCCCCTATGGTGGTGCCTACTGACCCACACACATTTGCTGTCTATGTGTTCCATCTTAACGTGCACCACAAGCAGTAAATTACCTTGTCAAGGAACCAACAGAAAGAGGCACGAAGCCTGATGATGTCTGGGAATCTGTGAAGGAAGGTCTTGGAAGATGGCTATTCTTGTACTATGACTTCTAGGTGGTATTTGACCTGGTATTTCTTAGATTTGTCTTTGCTGGGCTACTAAGGAGTCTGCCTACTTAAGACTCAGTCCAGCCTATATAATATGGTAGTTGATGGTAAACATGCCCATATGACAATGCCCTGTGGGATACTGGGTTATTTTCCATGACTTAAAGATTTATCCAAGTATTTTAGTATGAATATAATCTAATTCAAGAAATGCTCCAAAATCCCAAAACAGTGTCAAGACCTATTTTCCTGACTGTGCAAATGAGCAGCTTCTATGTTTGAGAGTCAAATGTATCTGTGGACTATTTCAGTTTCAGATAAAAAAAAAATCTTGACATCAGCAAGAAGTGAATGTGGCTTTCATTGAGCTTGCTAAACAGCCTGCAAAATTCAAGAAGTGAAAGGAACTATTGGAAGGGTCTAAGGAATTTTTTTTGTTAAGTGTTCTCTTAATCTTTAGTATGTGAAAGTGAAGAATCAACCTTTAGATACCAATAATTATTTTGTATCTTGATTTCCCCCATTTATTGGTTCCTATCCAAAATGCTATTTTTTAATTTTCTTTAGGCTCTAGCTTTTCTTATCCCAAATATTTTTTTGTGCTTATTGCTGAAGCTCTTTGTAAGATATGCTGTATCTTGGAGATAAAAATATTGCAAATGAATTTTTTATTTCAGTTGAAGGCATGGTATTGATTTGTATAAGCTTCATATTTACCCGTTCAAAACAGAAAGCTTAACAAAGTATCGATGGCACCAAAGAAAGGTTCCACTCAGTTTACCTCAACTACAAATGCTGCTCAGTATTATGATTACTAGGATTTAAAAAGTATTTGACATTTCCTTCACAGCAGTGTCATACATTTAGTTGTTAGAAATCCAACACACAAACTCTACAAATGTACAATGACACTTAGTTCCTGCTACCTCAAAGACTTTACAGAATCACAGAATCACAGAATCGTAAGGGTTGGAAGGGACCTCAGGAGATCATCTAGTCCAACCCCCCTGCTAAAGCAGGCTCACCTAGAGCATGCTACACAGGACTTCATCCAGGCGGGCTTTGAATATCTCCAGAGAAGGAGACTCCACAACCTCCCTGGGCAGCCTGTTCCAGTGCTCTGCCACCCTCAGAGTGAAGAAGTTCTTCCTCATATTCAACTGAAACCTCTCGTGTTTCAGTTTGCATCCATTGCCCCTAGTCCTGTCGCTGGACACCACTGCAAACAGACTGATTTAGGACTGATTTTACAGTTGTTTTTCATGGGGGTTAATACAGGCAACTGCACAGAAAATAAAGTTCAGTATGCATGCAAAAGGTCTGCTTTAGTAATGTTTATGGCAGTATTAGAGCTATTTTAAGATGAGATTCAATGTGTCAACGTGACAAGCAGGAGGAGGGAAAAAGATATCAATGTCATGAAGACCTCATGCCTGAAAAGGATAATATTGTGAAGCAAAAATCATGTGGACTTCAAATAAAAAACAAAATCTGAAAAAGCCCCTAGCTCTCAACTTACAAAAGCTTTGTTGGATTGGAATTTGAAAGCAGTGAAAGCATAGTAAGGATCAATGTTCACTTTAGAACTTTTAAATTTGCCTGCTTGGGCACTACTTCCATCTTCCTGCTTATGTGTGCAACAGTGTTTAAATTGAATTTTTTTCAGTTCATAAGTTAATTTACATCACATAAATGGGCAATCCAATTGCAGTGAAAGATGTTCTGAGACTTCCATGCAATACTGAAAAAAACCCAGATTTATAAAGTTGCAATATGATTACATATTAATTTGAAGATATTTTAAAAATATTTACCTGTAAGACAGTTACATTCATTTAGTAGGAGAAAGAATTACTACTTTAGTTAGAATAAATAATGAGGCTTGTAGAAATGTATATAGCTGTTGTCACTGGGCTTCCATTATTTCCCCAGGGCAAACTTCTGTGACATGCACTGCATATCTCTTATCTGCATTGCAGGTTTCTATTACATATTCTAATCTTGTTCCATGCTTGGGATTCCCAGGGATCTGCAGCATTGATCACAGAAGACACTTTTGCCCTGAATGTTGTGAGTGTTGCTGTATTTTAAGTAAATAATAGTAAAAGAGTAAAAATAATAATAATTAAATAATAATAATAAATAAAAATAAAATAATAATAGTAAAAAATTGAAAGTTAATTTAATTCACTAGGATAACAGAATACATAGACCACCGTTTCTTTTTGTCACTAAGAACAGTGCTGCAGTGTTTTACTGAAGCTGAACTATGTGCACTTGAGATATAGATTTAGGTCAATGAAAATGTATTCCAAAACAGGTATGGCGAAAAACAAGTAAAGATTAAATAAATGTGCAAGTAAGAGCCTGTTGGTTTTCTTTTTTTCTTTTTTAATATCCCTTGAGCTTCACTGATTGCTTAATTTTAATATCAAGTGGAAATTCAAGGAACTGGAAATTAAAGTTGGTGGGAAATAATGAATAAAAATCTTAACTGTTAAATGCTTCTACATTTTATTCATGGGGAATAAAGCTAGTAATCAAAGCTAGTAGAAAGGTCTTCAACACAATAATACTGTCATGGGGCACCATAATGAATCTGCAGATGTGGAGGGTGTTAAGACTGCAGTGGCCAATCAATTACTTTTAGAACGGTATTTCTTTGGGTCAATTGCTCTGATGATACTCATGTGTTTAAATTACAGTGAAGTCATTACATTGAAAGAGTCCAGCTAAAACATTAACAGTATGGCAGCAATTATGTGTAATACAGCAGTGGCGGTTTGGTATCCACTGCATTGGTGGGCTAGAAATTGAATGAGTTGAAGAGGTGCTGTTGTGTCCTCTTAACAAGTGTTATGTAGATGAATGTTTTATCAAAGACATTTTAAAATTTTCATTCTGGCTAAATGTCTTCCATCCTTGTGTAAAGCTTTCGTATTTTCTCTGTGTGACTAAACTTACCTGACTGAAAACAGAAGGCTTGGCGTTTCCTTAACCTATCGCTCATAGTCATTTGTTAGTTTGAATTGCAAGCAGCAAAGGGTAATAAAAGCAATAAAAGTGTAAGGTGAATTTATCGTAACACAGGACTATTTTCTTAACAACCATACATCTTTCTGAAGGGAAGAGTTGTGTCAACAGCCGCTGGGTATTAGTCATGCGCTCAGCTCAACAATGTTCTCCAGTGGTGCCTTGAACACTCACTGCTTTTTAGCAGCAAACGGGGCACGGTGTTCTTCAGCAACCAAATGTATCTAAATCAATCAAAAGCCCTTTTATCTCTGTAACAGCATGTATGGATAAAAAGCACTGCTAATAACTGTGCTTATCCTATTGTGTGTGTTATCCCAACTTTCACAATGTGTCACAGAGCAAGAAAACAAATCAATGTTTTTCACTTGAAGCTAAAATGTTCAAGGATGATTTAATAGCATCTCTCTCTGTTAATGTAGTTTTCTTTCTCAGCATGTGGTATTCTGTTGCAATAGCCAGATATGAATGCAGGATACATAAACCAGAAAGCTCTGGTTTAAAAGTGGATCAACTTTAAAATTACAGCTTAATTTCAGGATTCGCATAGGCGATGAGCACTTTAGATGAGTATGTTTGTGGAGGTCACTTTGGACGGTCTGGTGCCACATCTGTATTCCTTTTAGTATCCAAGCTAGGATGGTTAAAGTTAGCTTGGGCTTTTATGTAACATAGACTTGCATCTTTGGAACATACTACAGATGTTAACTTTGGGTTTTGTTATTCTGTTTTCAGTGTCTAGTACAGTAGTTACCTGTCGTGGTTTAACCCAGAGGCAGCTGAAAAACACACAGCCACTCGCTCACTGCCCCTGCCCCTGCCCCCACTCAGTGGGAGGGGGGACAGAATCAGAGAAAAAAGTAAAGCCCATGGGTTGAGATACAGACAATTTAATACAATGGCAGAGGAAAAGAATGACAATAATAATGGTAAGAGAATATACAGAATATTAAAATACAAGTGATGCACAAAGCAATTGCTCACCACCTGCTGACTGATGCCCATCCCATCCCTGTGCAGCAATCGCTGTTCCCCAGCCAACTCCCCCGAGCAAGATGTCATATGGTATGGAACATCCCTTTTGTCAGTTGGGGTCATCTGTCCTCGCTGGGCCCCCTCCCACCTTCTTGTGCACCTGGCAGAGCAGGGGAACCTGAGAAGGCCTTGACCAGTCTAGGCAATACTTGGCAACAACTAAACCATCAGTGTGTTACCAACATTCTTCTCATCCTAAGTCCGAAACACAGCACTATGCCATCTACTAGGAAGAAAATTAACTCTATCCCAGCTGAAACCAGGACATCATCAGAGATGCAGACAGACAACATAGAAATATTATTTTTCCTCTAAGTAAGACACAATGGAGAATTGAAAATATTTTTTCATTTATTTAATTCAATATAAATTTCATATATTTCATTCAATATAAAAATTATTTTTATATCTATACAAAGTAATGTCCTATTAAGTGACAATCTAAAGTTTATCTGCAGTAATGTTTTTTTACTTAAGAAACAAGACTGCACTAATATTTTTCAGTGCTGACATTTATCCTGCCAGGTATTAAAAATTTTTACATGGTTACAATTGATGAATTGAGAAAATACAGAGATTAAAGAAACTTGCTTCTGCATATCACACACAGGAAGATATCTTTGAAAGCTTAAAAATAAAAGTGCATTTTTCACTCTATGGAGCTTTTTACAGATTCCAGCACATTAAATGAGTAAGGTCATGCAGTCATAAGTAGAAGCTGTGATAAAATTTCAGATACAGGCTTGAGTGTTTGAACACAATAGCTATATTTTGAAAGGTAAATCTTTAACATGTAACACCAATATTTGATAATTTCTTGTCTATTATAAAATTTACTAACTAGTAGGCTAAGGCATTAGCAATAACTTAAAATATTTTAAAATGTTGTATGAGGGAAATATCACTGTGTTATCAGCAGTAGCTTATTAAAGAATACTGCAGCTATTAAAGCTGCTTCACAGCTGACCACGTAACCTGTATTACCTTTCTTCTCCATATTTGTCATATAGACTTA
This sequence comes from Nycticorax nycticorax, assembly GCA_023375905.1. Taxonomy (NCBI): domain Eukaryota; kingdom Metazoa; phylum Chordata; class Aves; order Pelecaniformes; family Ardeidae; genus Nycticorax; species Nycticorax nycticorax. The sequence continues at coordinate 53,527 of JAKFQP010000699.1, read as the reverse complement.
TTCCAATAACTGGATATATGGAGAGGGTTATGGTAAATTAAATACATATTATAATTTAAACAGCTTTTTTTGCTATTTATAATCTTTAACAAGTGGGTTACTCCCAGTATCATCTCTGCAAAAATATCAACAAGCTCATTCATAATTGTTCTCTTTGGTACACAGCTTGGAATACTCATGAAGTAAAGTGACCCATGTGGTGCCAAAGGGGAAAATGTCTTGGAAAAAAACTATTGAAATGTCGGTGAAAATAACCAGATCAAATTTGCAATTTAAAATTTCTAAGTAATAAATATCTTGGATGTATCACGATAGAGCTTGACTTTTATGTTTACAATTAAAAATTGTAATAATAAATAGGAAAAGGTGCTGTTTATTGTGTCTTTCAAATTAAAGGCTAAATGTGTTTGTTCAGGGCTGGATGATCACTTTTTCTTAACTTTTGCAACAAATCTGTGATAAACCTAAAAATACGCTGATGACGCTCCTGCCTGGGGCACAGCACAAAAACTTGCGACCTACTCTCCCACTCTATTCAAACAGGATGCAGGTGTTTATTAAGAAAATAAGTTATGGAGCAATAAATGGAGAATCAAAAGTCACTGACTCACAGAACTGTTTTAAGTTTGTCTCTCTGACTCTATCATTCTGGCAAAATGTAACCCAGACGATTTGCAACTTGATGATCAATAAAGGCTCTGTATTTGCATGTAACATAAATATTCTTGCAGATACTGCAGCTTGTATTTCTAGTGGTAAACTTCACTTTGTATTTTGAATATGGTTGATAGGAAAGCAAGAATAGGGAACTAATATTTCTCCCACCACACTCAGGGGCTACATTTCCCTCTCTTAAGCAGGAATAGATTCTAACACCAACGTAACATTTATGCAGTGCAACTGAATTGACTCCTAAGAAAAACTTAGGCATTTTCAGAGGTTCATCTTCTTCCCAGTAAGCGAAATGTTTGCAGTGCCTACTCAAACTGAGGCAACAAAATTATCTGCTAGCAACGTATTTTCAGACTGCAGTTAAACACATACCTAAATATCAATAGTATTGCATGATTAAAGTAAAGTAATGCAAAGATATTTTTAAAATTGTTGTGATAAGCTCTTAATTATGCAGATGTAATTAAAGACATAATTCAGATGGTATCTTTATTTATTTAGATAGAACATGCACTCACAATTGATAATTGCAGAACACTGTTACTATAGTTACCATTAAATGAGACTGAGAGCAATCTGTCAAAGATAAATTTACTACAATCATGGCTGTACTAATTCTGCATTAAAAAAACACTGGCTTTTGAAGTTATGCCATCTTAGAAGAAAGATACCTAGTCTTTAATGCTCTAGGTAGTTAAGGGAATTAAATGATTCTTGAGGGACCAAGTGTAAAAATTATTATTTTACAGCCTGAACAAAAGGTAAAGCAATACTTTGTCCTATGCCTTCCCAGTTTAAGCAAGTAAATACTGAGGCTCAGACGTATAATCATATGCTTTAAAAAAAGAGTTAAAGTCAGGTACACTGTGATCCCAGCTGTGCCTTGGCTTCAGAAGAAGTACAGACTGTCTGGGCAACTCTTAAAATACAACTATGCTTAAAACTATCTTTTAGTAGTGCCGGCCAGAAATATGAGTTTCTGTCTCCTTAGAAGTTGATAGTTTTGCATTTTGATGTGAAAAACTTTATGCTTGTGTCCCTGAACGATCTGAACAGCACCTCGGCTATAAATGAACTGGAGTACAACACTGTTATGCCGTAAGCTCACACAAATGTTTGATGCTGTGCGATTTCACAGCCTTCAAGTATATTTTTTGACAAGGAGAAAACACTGGCAGGGTGAGTAAAATGAGGAAAATTTAACCCTAACCTGAGCTTTATCTCAGATGATCACAGGCTTCATTGTTGGTTTTTCGTTCAGTTTTGGTTGGTTTTTTGGGGGTTTTGGGGTTTTTTTAGGTACCATTGGTCTGAATAAGCAGTATCATTAGTAATCAGTTGATTATATGGCATCACAGATGGACATGGCCTTTCTTCTCTTTCCTTTTTCATAACACAGTTTCAAGTTTTCTTCCCTCCTTTCAAATGAGGACAGGAAGCCTCCTGTTTTCTTCCTCACTTTCCAGCCTCCCGGCATATATTCCCTGCATGGAAGTCCCACTTCATTTTCCCCTTCTCTTCCCCCACAATTGGTCACCCGTTGCCCTTCTGACTCCACTTCGTCAAGAGTGACGTTCATTGTCTTCTTCTACTTCTACTTTTTTTCAGAAGATAACAGTCCAATGGCATTTCTGTAGCTGACACCATGGAAAGAACAGCCTGGGGAAGGACTAAAAGAGTTTATCTGACTCACAAGCAGTGGACTGTTGAAAGAATCAGCTGAAATCGTTTACAAACAGAATACTAAGAAAAAACAGCTTTCAGTAAATTTGAATGTGTCATTACATTTTCTTTATATTCCCTTGATTTTCTAGCTGAGCTATAAAAAAAAAAGTTCAACATCGGGGTAAAGGAGCTGTATCTATAAAATGCCAGCAGCCTCTATTAATGACTTATAATGAATATTTCAGCTTTTTAGCTCTGAAGCACAAATGATTCCAGGTAATTTTGATTACAAAGCACTAGAGTATTTCAAGCAGTAACTTTTTCAAGCAGTAGCTTCTTGGTAATGAAAAAAGATTTATGCAAAACCGACAATATTGCATGATGTTCTTAAAAGAAAAAGATCTGCTATAAACACTTCTGTTAGGCTGCCCAAACACTTACAAACCCACTGAAGTAGGGCAATAATAATAAAAAGTAGCAAAGTACCGCTTCTGGAGATCAAGATTATAGAAATTTTTAGTTCATTTCTGCAGAGAAGTTGTAGATTCTAGAAAAAGACTAGCTAAGTAAGAAGAAAAAGAAAATGCAGAACAAAAAAAAGGAATTTGAACATTACATTTATTACAAAAATGCTGTACAAAAGAGAAGAGTCAGAGAAGTCAGGTAAATGATAATAAATTTTATAGGTTTCTTCTATAACCCAGGGAGGCTCTGAGGGCCATTAAATTGGTTAAGACTGATGCTTGGCTTCTTAATGAGAAGTGAACAATTTTAGCTATTCAGCTTCAGACATTTCACAAAGCATAAAAAGAATATTTTTTTTCTTATTCCGAAGAGCTAAGTACAAAGTACTAAAAAACCAGTGTGATGACTATGTTTAAAAATCAAATTATGTACTAAAAAAGTGGAAAAAATAAAAGACAAGAGAAAATTATATTACTTGTTATATCAGAGGTGAAAAAGCAAATTAAGAGAATAAAAAAGCTGGAATGATGAAAAATAATAGAAATAACAAGTGAAGTCAAAGATACCTTGTTCCTTCATCTGAGAGCCTCTCCAGCTTTCCAGATAACTAACTTTGATCTGAGATACTGAAGCAGTGGCTTCTTTTTTAAATTACTTTCTGCTCTTCTCCCCCATGATCTGATGATGTCTCCTTGTCAGATTTCACTTCTATGTTATTTCCTTTTCATCTTTTTCTCTCTCTGATTTCTGTGTATGGTTTCTTTATACACAAAAATATGGGTTTATAGGTATGTGATTTCTAGATATATTTCTACTTTTTATGTATTTCTGTGTATCTTTTCTAGATATATATTTCTATACTTATATTTTTTATATACATAGCCGTGTATATTTTTCTATGTATGACTTCTCTGTCTTTCTGAATATTAACATATAGTTTATATACATGGAAATTAAGTGCATGACTGCCCATAATTCCCCTGTATCTCTATATATGTTACAGATATTTCAGCTGTAATTTGCAGTCATTTACCCAGCTGTTTTACTCTAATCTGGCTCTCTTGTCCTTGTTTTTTGGGCCCTTCCTGGGCTGCTGTTTCCAATGGTTTACATTCAAACTGATACTTACTTAGACCATTGTAGCTTTTTCTTAGCCAAGTAGATATTGTGATGATTTTGCAGATATCTACTATATAATGGTTGTTGATATAGGTAGATTAAAAAATTTGTCATGTGAATTTGCAGAACTGTGATTTATAGGCTTCTATTTATTCTTTGTAAATCCTTGCTCAAGAGACAGAAAATATGTTTCACCCAAATATTACTAAGTAATCTTAGTCCAATTCTGGGTATTGGTCTTAGAAGTGTCCTTCTGGTTTTATATGCAAAAATATTTAATTTTTTTTCTTACCTTACAATTTTAGTAATCCCTAGGAAGTCTTTGAAAAATGAGTTTTTAAGGCTACAATACAGTGTGAACACAGAAGTGAGAGAAGAATAATTTATTTATGGGGTAGGTGGAGGCACAAGCCAGTGGACTTGCTGCTGAAAGGGCAGCATGAAGAAAAGCAGGCACTAATGGCTTTCGCCACCTGCTTGGGAGAATGTGTACTGTGGTTGTCAATCAGCTCTCCCCATGGACTAGGCCAAACAAAGTCATCCTACTAAATTTTACCTGGTAATTTTAGATCTGCTGCAAGGCTCTGCTCCTGAATGCCAGAAATAAAAGCAGGACTTACAGACAACTATGTCACTTGGCTCAGCTAGCTGCTTCGTCCATTGACCTTTTGGGGAATCCTTTAGCTAACTAATTTTTTTCAAAAGTCTTAGCTCCTTAGGGAGGAAGAGGATTGTGATTATTTTAGTTATAGAAACAATTAAAGTTGTTATGCACAAAACTCACTTCCACTTTTGCTATGTAATCCTTTAAAATCCTATACAGTCCCCACATAGAGAAAGAATTTTAAACTCAAACAGTTAAACAATAATGGCAATATTTCACCTGCTAAAAAGCCTTCAAATACTACATTTCTGAACTTGATAAACATTCAAAAAGAATGAGAGATTAATCCTCACCATAGTACAGTTATCCTAGTTACTTAAAAATAGACATGTTACAAATGTAGCTTTCCCTTGCAAGTCTGATCTGAAACTGAGAAGATTCAGACTAAGGGTTACTCATACTATAAAGTGGTTTTGTCCTTGAATGTGGTATATTTTTATGCCAATTTTGCCCAAATGGGAGTCTTCGATCTTTAGTCTTTTCATGATAAAACTGCATATTCAATATATCAAATTATTTGAAAAATTAACGTCGTTGCTCACATTGGCTTTTGAGTCAGCTCTTTCAGCCTGTGCATTAACTACTAACACACGGACACTGAAAAATCTTTTTAATTCAGATATGCCACATTGGACACAGATCCTATGAATGTATTTTGAGATACAGTCTTACAGCTCAGAGGAAGAAGCATTAGGTAGTGTATTTATGGCAGGCAATGTGATTCCTCTGACTTTGAAGGAAGCTCACTGGTAAAGAGCACTCCAGTTGCCTGTGAAACGTTCATTACCATGCAAGCCTTAGTTCTGACTGAATTTTTATTTTTATTGCTCCTGAGAGGCCATATGATAAAAATAAACAATGAAAAGAGTAATGATTTTTAATCACTTCTCTTTTATCTAGAAACTGTGTCAGAATCACAAGGCCAGTGTTCACCCATTTTCTGTTTCCTGTTATTCCTTTTCTGTTTTATTCCTTATTGTATCCTATAACAAAATGGTATATTTTAGCACTCATTTATTAATAGGGCTAACAGCTGACACCAGGCTTTTTATTGTTTGTATTTTTTCCTTTATTGGAGACGGAAAGTACAATGAAGTGTCTTGTTTTGACAGTTTTTTTCTTTGCTGGTTTACTTTGGCAGATGTTATGATTTACGTATCTGTGGTCTGTATTGTGTAGGAGGTGGCAATTCAAGGGAATGAACTTTGCTCCTGGAATAGGGTTTATACTGCTTCTTCAGTATTAAGGGACTTCATTTTGTTGTCTTGGCCCTATTCTTGGGAAACTATCTTTTCTGATTGAAATAACTACTGTGTGAAAGGAGTCGAGTTGTTAATCATAGACTCATGAGATTTTTCTCATATTTATTTTTCTCATTCTGCCCAGGATTATGACAAAGTAAGCCTTTGCTGATGCTTTTTGGTTTATACATAATCAACATTCTGAAATGAAGAACAGAAAATGTTAAAGAGAACATTTTTTTTCCACTAAATCACCTTAACTTGAGAAATCTTTAATTTGAACTAACAGATGTAGAATATTTGGGAACAAATTCAACCATGTTGATATTTACATTGTAAATTTACTTGGAGTAAAGCATATAGTCACGTTCCAAAGGTCAAATGGGGCAGAATGTTGCTATCCATGTTATTGCCCAGTTATGTATTTATTGCTGTTTGTGAAGTCCTCAGATATTAGATAACCAGACCTAACAGAAGGCTGCAGCTACCTGGGTGCAGCAGTTTGTGAATTGACCTTGGCTATTTGACCCCTCCTGGTTTAGCCTCCTCTTTGGGTGTTACTGCCCAAATGACCAGGGTGATACAAGAAAGCAGGAAGTGTTCTGGTGCTCCAGGTTTCGTCTCCAATATGTTCTGATTTTATGATGTGACATTAACAATATTTTAGGGAAGGTGCACAAGTTGTGAACTTTGCATGAAAAGTGCCCACACAATTTGGAACTGTTTGTACAAAAAAAAGTCCTGCAAAAAAAATCCACCTATATAGGCTGTCTTGAGCAATTGTTAATTTTACTGGTGTCCCAAAAGATGTGTATTTACTAGTAATCTCTTTCTATTTGTGACTACATATGACAACTGAAATAGTTGTAAAATCACATGTGTTCTGCAGCATGTCCTGGTAGGTCTTTTTTGCTCTTTAAGTACTTGGCATATAATAGACAACTTAACAAGTATGTTTTAATTACATTTCAAATAGTAGGGGTTACATTTGGGGTTATATCTATTTCTTTTATAGGGATTTTGGGGATTTATAATTAAGAGAACATGGGAAAACAATTCTCACAGCAGATTTACAAATCTACTTTATAAAACACAGAAGGTTCTTTCTACACATTTTTTCATTTTGCTATTTCTGGACAATCTCATCTCTTGGGGATTATTTTTGCCTATTGGCTCTATCAGTAAAAAGCAATAAGTACTTTAAAGGAGATATGAAGTGCTATTTACTGAACTACGTTATTATGCATTTAAGCTAGGTTAGGTACCCAGACTGCTTCTGTCAGATTCACAGATTTCAAATGTGAATTAAAGTACAATTTCTGCAACTGTGACCTTGAGTAACAGTAACAGTAAATACAACATAAAGAAAAATCTTTCTCAGATGCGTTATGCAGAAATGCAGAAGGGACATGACTGCAAAAGGGAACATTCCTACAGGTAACTATTTAGAGATGTATAGAGAATAAAATGTTTGCTACGTTATTCACTTTGAACAACAGAAACAAGGAGTGTGGGACTGGATAGGCCTTTTAGGCCATGGAATCCTGTCCCTTTCTCTACTGCACACAAATGTATTATAAACCAGTTTGTGGTATTTATGAGACACCTGATTTTCAGTCAGAGCACACCTCCTTTTTGTTTACAGGTAAGCACCTTAGTGGCATTTCAAAGATGGAATGCTATAACAAAACCACCCTGGAAGCAGATGAGCGTACGTGTAGTACAGTACAACATCTCCTTCTTCCCCCAAGCACATGAGAAATTGCACGCTGCTTTCGAGAATTAAGAATGTTTTGATGCATGGGAAGCAGCATGAAGGGGCTAGATCCCAACAGATGAAATAGGAGTATATGCAACACTTAAGCATGAAAGACAAGCCATATAAAAATACAGTAAAAAAACCCATTTATTTTTCTCTCATAACTGAAAAGTAAGTTTCTGAACTTGAAGCTGAACTTCTCTAATACATGCTGGTGACAAAAGGCTGGCCTCTGTGTGAAGGTGTACTGAATTAAAATTTTATGGATATTGATATCCTGAAAACATCTTGCTACCAGAGGTCAAAGCTGGTGGTAAATTCAACACTTTATGGAGCAAACTTACTTGGTAGCACTTTAGAGAGCTGTGCCCGAAGAGTGTATTGAAAAAGACTATGAAATCTCACTGATATATCACTGCTTTATGATGTTTATGCTGATGTCTACCTTCACAGAACCATTCTCCAGCATCTGACCATCACCATACATTCCTATAGGATCCCCATTACTACATATTAGCTAGCCTTTATCTGGAATACAAGGGATTTGAATTTTTTTTTAATGGATATTTCTGGAACTGCTTTGCACCCTACTTTATGAGGAAAAGTGTTCCAAATGTCAAAGCCTTCTGTGGAATGAAGTTTTCTGGCAAGCTCTATTTTGTAATAATTTTTTCACATATCAATAATTGCTGTCAATAGCTCCTATAATATAGGTTACTATGAGCGCCTGCTAAGGATGCTGCCATAGCACAGTCTCATGAGAAGAAGCAATTGTAGCTTTGCTATTTCTTGTGAGAAGGAAGAATAAATGCTAGGAATTGAGCAGTGGAAATATTTTATATTTCTATTGTATAATGGCAGAATTAAGAATGGAAAGAACTACACCTGTTTAACTGTGAATTATCATTGTACTTTATGAATTCTTTTCTCATGGATGGAAATCTTCAAAGAAAACCAAATATTCAAAGCTTGTTATCCTGGAGATTTGTTATGCTTATAAAAGGGAAGATGATAAAAAATAATTTGGCAAGTAGAAAAAGTGAAGACTCCTTACCCATACACGTAGTTGCACTGACTCAAATTTCAACCTGTGCTTCCAGGGTTATGTGGGCTGGGGGATATTGTTTTGAGTTTAGATGTTACTGGCAGAGCAATTATATTTTAGGCTTGGTGTTTATGCTTGCTTTTAAAGTATTAAATTCAAGCTGCAGTTGAAGGGGTGAAAGTCACCTGGCCTTTATTTCCACATTTAATTAATTAGCATTGAAACCTGAGGGTAAAACTTATTAGTAAAATGTGAATGTAAAATTATGCTATGCTGGAAAAACAAATGTGCTGTGCCAAGAAATCCACTAGCTGAGTTTCTTACTTTCTCTTTAAACCCTTCATATTCAAGGGACATAGGAGGGAAGCAGAGCTGGACAGAGGACTCTGAATGACAGTATTGTTTAGGGCATATTAAATATAAAATAAAAAAGACACAAAGCCATGAGTGTTCGGATAAACAATGGAGTATCCTATTTCTTCTTTTGATTCATTCTTCTTTCAAGACAGTCTGGCACATCAAGCCAGATGGTTCAGTACATCAGAACATATAGCAGCGTTAATGTAGAATAAATCTGAGTACACAACCTCAACCATGACAAAAAGAGATACAATTTGCACAGGCTAACCAGAATTTTAAATTTGAACTCCCAGCTTTTTTAATGTGGTGGTTTTTAAAGACTTTTTTTCCTCTGTTGATTTCGAAAAATTTTTCCTGACAAATGGTGTAATGTAGGAAGCTGGCATTTCCAGTACCCAGAATAATGGAACATCCTTGATAATCAAGTTTAAAATATTGCTCTAGATCCATATATCTTTTAATAGTCTCCTTCAAAATTTGTGATGCTTCTTCTACAGTCATTGCGAAACCATTTTTGTTTTATATATTATAGGTTTTACCTTTCTAAGTTAAATTAAATAGAATTTATCATTCTGTCAACAGTGTTGAATTAGGTCTTTTTTGGAATGGGTAACAATACCGGTTGTTGGTTTTCCTACCTAATCAACTAATAAATTGCATCTGTAAATTTCGTCTTTTGTATATCCATGTCTTAAAAAACTCAAAGCATAATAGTTCAGTCTTCACCTCTGGAACAAAATGTTATAATTTATTTTTCAAAATGCCATTTGTTATTATTTTTTCTTTGTGATCCATCTTAAGTCTTACTTCTCACTGTATGTTTAATTAATATTTCCTTTAAAAGCTTTTTTCCAAGGACCCTGTCAAAAGAAATCCAAAGTTCCCAATGTATTATATTTACTTGTTTCCTTTGCACATCTTGTCTTAGCCTTCTCCAAAAATAAGAATATGTGCTTTTATAGAACTCATGCTCAATGATACTTACTATTTTAACTATATTACCTGATATTGTCATGTTTTGCTATGCTATTCTTGTTTACTTTCTTAAGGCTGAATTTACTACCTTTTTTGATCTTTGGCACTTTTGAAATTCAAGCTTGATTATTTTCCAAATACCTAGAGAAAATACACGGCATATTTATCTGGAATTAGGGATGTCATGTTATATTGATTCTGCTTAATTTGTTTGCTGATTTACTGCTATTAAATTTCAACTGTGGAAACATACATTTCTTCCAACAAAATCTTTTTGTCTTATATAAATTTTTTAGGGTTTTTTATGACTACTAAGTTTTGAACTGTTTTGTATTGATTTTTATATGTATTATTTCAAAAGCTAATTTGATATCAAATCTGCTTATGGATTCAGCTGTGTGGGGCTTAGCTGCCTACTGAGGTTAACCCAAAACATATGGGAATTAGATTTATTGCTGCTGAAACGCTTGTATTACCCTGATAAGAGAAGCCTTTGCTGTATTTGCAAAGTGTTAATAGGACATGCTTCCTTTATCATTCCAGCAACAGTCTGAGTCCTGGAGAGGAGGTGCTGGTTTTTCTTGGAGATGAGCAGCTTCATGTTGTGTCCCAGGCTATTTTTGCCCTACATTCTGCTAGTTAAGAAAAAGTGTGACTGTAAAAGATTTAAGCAGGAGCTAATGTATCTTCACTGGTTGTTTGACAGTTGGCACTTTTAATGGTTTTTCTTCAAAGCTCTTAATCAAGAGTTTTCTTACTTAGGGTCTAGTTTGATATAAGTAGGAGTCACTAGTGGAATGCATTGAGCCATCCTAGAAGATTTCATGTATGCTACTAACTCACTTTATGAAAACCCTGAAAATGTTCAGTGATTACTTTTAGGGCTTGCAATCTCTGTTCTCAAAGGTACTAAAACTGAAATAGCTGGCACAGGGATTTTATCTAAGTCATGATAGCTGAAAACTGATGAGTGCTTTCTATTTACTTACACACCAAACCATGTGCATATGTTATATGCAGGAGGAATTCTTCAAAAGGATCTTTTTAAATGGCTGAAAGATAAATTCAGAACTCATTTAGATCAAGAGAATTACCTAATGATTTTGGTACTCTGTAGTAAACTTCATTAGAAAAAACCTGTTCTGCAGTATTTGAGAGAATTAAAGTTAATTTTTTCAACTGTAATTAACTAAAACAAACAGATTACTAAGACAGCTGGGAAAGTGTTCCAAAGAAAGAAGAAAAGAATGGATTAAATTCCAAAATTATGCATAAGTGCATGGCTTGGATGAAATAGAGATGTACAACTTCCTGTGACAGAAGCTGCGGAGGAAGAGAAGTTTGCACCAACAGTGCAAACGCAACAGATTTTGTGCATATACTCTATACAGAAACAGGACTCCCTGGAAGACCCTTCGTATCAGGAACAAACTTTGGTTTGCAGCACAGCAGCTCTTGAGCTATCAGACCTTTAATTTAAGTGACGGTTATCACAGAATCACGGAATGGCAAGGTTTGGAAGAGACCTCGGGAGATCATCTAGTCCAACCCCCTGCTAAAGCAGGTTCTCCTAGAGCATGTTACATCCAGGCGGCCTTTGAATATCTCCAAAGAAGGAGACTCCACAACCCCCCTGGGCAGCCTGTTCCAGTGCTCCGTCACCCTCAGGGTAAAGAAGTTTTTCCTCATATTCAACTGCAACTTCTTATATTTCAGTTTGTACCCATTGCCCCTTGTCCTGTCGCTGGGCACCACTGAGTCTGATTCTGTCCTCATGACTTCCGCCCTTAAGATATTTGTATGTGTTGATGATGTCCCCTCTCAGACTTCTCTTCTTCAGGCTGAACAAGCCCAACTGCCTCAGCCTTTCCTCATAGGGGAGATGCTCCAATCCCCTCATCATCTTTGTTGCCCTCCTCTGGACTCTTTCTAGGAGTTCCTCATTTTTCTTGAACCGGGGAGCCCAGAACTGGACACAGTACTCCAGGTGGGGTCTCACCAGGGCAGGGTAGAGGGGGAGGATAACCTCCCTCGACCTGCTGGCCACACTGCTCTTAATGCACCCCAGGATACCATTGGCCTTCTTGGCAACAAGGGCACACTGCTGGCTCACAGTCAGCTTGTCATCCACCAGGACTCCCAGGTCCCTCTCAGCAGAGCTTCTTCACAGCATGTCAGCCCCCAGCCTGTACTGGTGCATGGGGTTCAACCTCCCCAGGTGCAGCACTCGACACTTGCCCTTGTTGAATTTCATGTTCCTCTCTGCCCAAACTCCAGCCTGTCCAGGTCCCGCTGAATGGCAGTGCAGCCTTCCGGCATATCAGCCACTCCTCCCAGCTTTGTGTCATCAGCGAACTTGCTGATGGTACACTCTGTTCCCTCATCCAGATCATTGATGAATAAATTGAACAAGACTGGGCTGAGTACTGAGCCCTGGGGAACTCCACTAGCTACCAGCCTCCGACTGGACTCTGCCCCACCGATCAGTACCCTCTGAGCCGTGCCATTCAGCCACTTCTCAATCCACCTCACTGTCCACTCTGATGAGCAATGTTAATTTTACATAATCTTGTCAGGTTTTTGCCTTAAATTTTGTTGTTGTTATTTCAGAATCAGTCCCTGAAAGATGCATTGTTTCTAAAGAAAAGAAATCAGCTCAGTATATTTTGTAAAATAATTTCCTACTCACCTAGGTAAGATGAACCCACAGCAGCTGTGTTTGGGCTTGATGAGATAACTTGTGAATATGGTCCCTATTTATTTCTGTCGAGGTTTCAAAGTTAATTTTTTCTAATGTGTTTATAGGTGACAGATTTTTTGAAGCCACAAGATCGTGTATTCTCCTTTGTGCAGTTTAAGTTTTTTTAGTTTCTTTTAGTTCACAGTTCTTCCACCAACTCCACTAATGCAGTCATGAGTAATCTGCAGCTATTTTGAGGGAACTGCCTCACTCCAAGACTATGGACTGCGAGCAGAAGTGCAAAAATTTAAGCTTAATTCTAGAACGACTTGGGCAATTGTAGTTGCACACAGATGAGCGGACACCACCTTTGAAAACATGAAAAACAAAGAGGCTGTGCAGGGACAGGTAAGCACTTGAAAGCACGACAGTTTGTCTCTGATATACCAAGTACTGAAAGTGCATTGCTGGTGCAGAGGTGGTTTTTATGTCTTGCTTTGAACCATCACAAAGTTTCGGAATCAGGACAGCTTGACTTGTTAAGGACAGCACCTTGCTAAATTAGTCAGAGGTCAATGTCTTTGGTTGCTTCCCTATTCGTTATGACAGCGTAGAGACAAAGGGTTATACTTCGCCATAATCTCTAGTCGTATTTTAAGTGATAGTTTCTACTAACAGTGGAGGTTTGCTCTTCTGTCAGCAATTCTAAAATATCAGAAAAGTCTGAGCTCTTTCACTGAAATATTCTGGTTTATTTTTTGAAAGGAAAGATGGTAAACAAAAAAGGAAGAGTCATAGGTGGGGTGTTTTTTCCTTATTCTGTCTGTACCTATTAAGACGTGCACAGAATAAAACAAACATTTTTCAAAGTATGATGGCTTAGTAATTAAAAAGCTGCTCTGGGATGTAAAACATATTTTGATTACCTTTGCCTAAACTAGGTTATTGGTCAAATCAGCTTTTTCCTTTTTTCCCAAAACTTAATCTGTATTAAAGAGCTCCTGAGACAACCTCATTTTGTGTAAACATTGTGAGGTATTCAGACATGATATAATAAATGATACGGTACTGTATATGCCAGATATATTTTTATATAGACTCATTAGAAATTCTGAGAAGCATCTGTCCTGGTTTCGGCTGGGACAGTGTTGGTTTTCTTCACAGAGGCTGGCGTGGTGCTGTGCTTTGGATTTAGTGCTGGAGGAATGTTGATAGCACACTGATGTTTTCAGTTGTTGCTGGGTAGTGCTTGGGCTACTCAAGGACTTTTTGAGCTTCTCCTGCTCGGCCAGGTGCATAACAAGCTGGGAGTACAGCACAGCTAGGACAGCTAACCCAAACTGACCAAAGAACTATTCCATACCATAGAACGTCATGCTCGGGGGGGGGTTAGTCGGTTGGTCAGTCACGGGCAGAGTGATTGCAGCTCAGGCGGTGTGGTCACGGCTCGGGGGGAGCGATCGCTGCTCGGGACGGGCTGGGCATCGGTCAGCGGGTGGTGAGCAATTGCATTGTACATCACTTGTTTTATATATTCTGTATATTTTCTTACCATTGTTATTATTATTATTATTATTATTATTGTTATTCTTCTCTCTTATTAAACTGTCTCTATCTCAACCTATGGGTCTTACTCTTTTTCTCTGATTCTCTCCCCCATCCCACGGGGGGGGGGGGGGGGGGGAGTGAGCGAGCAGCTGCATGGTGCTTAGTTGCCAGCCGGGTTAAACCACGACAGCATCCAAGCATGTATGTTATGCATGTATAGGCGGTAATACAGGCTCTTTTTTAACAGCAGAAGATACTTGTTCCTCTTCTTGATAAAGAGGTTGCTAAGAACGAGAAATACTTCTAAGTAACATTTTCATGTTGGCATCTGTAGTGTTAAAACAGCATGGAAAGATGATAAAGTATATTGGTTCTGAGAAAACACTCCTGTGATGTGCTACAGAAGGGATCAGTCACTAAATTGAAAGAGAAATCCAGCTTAATAACAGAAAAAATTCTAAAGGAAGAAAATGCCTTTGGACAACAATGAGAAAAAATTGGGATAGCGAAGTTACGAGTCAGTATTAACTGTAACGAGCACAAATCCCCAGAAGAACTGGATTTTGCGTGTTAAAAAGTTTTAAGCCTGTTTTAAGTGCCTATTTGTACTTTATCAGATTCTGCTTAACAGTATCCCATTGATCCCATTGAAGGACCACTTATCAGAAAATGCAGACCTCTGCCAATAAGTACGGCCATTGTACATCAATGTTTTACAATAAATGGCTGAGAATTTTGTGCATAAAGTACATTGATCTTCCTGATAATTATGGCTGTCTAAGTAATTTGTGCAAAAGCATTTCTTGGAGCTGTCCTAGAGGAGAAAAAGTCCCTTCATTAGTGGCAGTGCTTGAGCAGAGGGATGTGAGCAAGGTTCCTGAACCATATATAAGTAAGAATTAGTGTCAGCCTTGTGTCACAACTGTCTGCACGGAGCCTCAGGCAGATGGTATTTAACTGAAGATATTTTATGGGATAAATGTTCTATAAGTACCAAAAGGGCAGCTCTTTCTATTGGTCTTAGAAGTGGTTCCTTTAGGTAGGCTAAGACTGTACTGGAATACACTTTAATCATTTTAGGTATCAATACCAATTGAAATCATGTCACTATATTGTTGTTGAGTATATTCAGTAATTTAAAGATTTTTAGCTGTGCTTTATCAAATAAAATATTGTTATTTTGAGATCAGATACGCAGGATGGGTGTATGAGTTCCTTCTGCAAGAGCAAGCACTTGGAACAGATGCCCCAGTTATTGACAGTACTTTTTTAAAATTTGGTTAGGTTCTTTGGGTTTTTTGTGATTGCCTCTTTGCAGGATTTTATGACGTCTCAAGCTAGATTTATGAAGAAGTCTTTTATGTCATTTGTCCTGAAATCCTGAATTCAAAGAAAACAGTGTCCTTTTTTGGCTCCAAAGTCCACTTTCTACAGGCTCTGAGGAACATAGTGTTAAACCTGTGCACTAGTGTGGGCAGTGGACTACAGTAAAGACCCACGAACAGAAGACTTCTCATAGTCCCTGGCTCTACCAGAAGGACTTGTTACTGTCACGTTTCAAAAATTTGTGCTGCATTGCACTGTACTTGAGCAGCATCTTCTGTGCGGAAACAGGATAAAAGAGCTAAAGTAAGTAGACTAAAAACTGATTATTAAATTTAATTAAGAACACTAAGTGCATACTAAATACCAAATGAATTAAATTTAGGTGAAGAAATGTACATATCAGTAACGGTAAAGTTTCTGAACTCGATTAAAATGGAAAGAACCCAGAAGTTGATGATAGAGAAATATAAAAACTCTTAGAAATAATGTTCTTTTATTATTTGTCACAATGTTTTAACAGAAACTGTTACACTAATATAGAATAACCTGGAATGCATGCCCAGGAGAAGAACAGGTCAGATATCTTGAGATTTCTTTTGAGGGACTTTTGGGGAAATATATAAAGATTTTAATGAAGTATAGTTACATTTTGCAGATGTTTTATTGAAAACAATTCAGATGTAAAACAGATCAGTAGACTCTGTAAAGAAATCAAGCTCTATAAAGCACAGAAAAAGAAAACCAGTCTCTCCAACAGCATAGTTTCTTTTCTTTTAAAATTATAAATCCACCAAATTTAAATATTTATGGTCTTCGTGTCTAAAAATAATCCCCAAGTCTTGCCTGTCAGCTTGCTGAACTCTGTGATAAAGACAGATACTCTTTGGCTTTATGACCCTCTTGATTATTTGTCCTGGCTGCGTGATAAAAGAACAAATTACAGCATGCATGAAAGCCAGCTATAATGACAGTACAAATCTGGGGATCCAAAGGCTGGTGGCTGTAGTTTGCAATGGTTTAAAAAAGGATAATGAAAAATTAGAACCTTCGTTTTAGGTATGGAAAAAATCCAACCTGATAGTAATTGGCACTTCTTGACTCTTTTTGTTAGCCTGTTTCTAGAACAATTATTTTTCTCCATTTCTGGATCTTACATGAGAATACACACCATTTTTTCCCACCAATTTTTTTACTGTTACTTTTAGAGTATTTCACCACGTAGTACCACCAAGTACATAGAAAAGAAGAAGCAGCAAAAAATTCTTACACTAGAACAATGTGCATGCACAAACACAAATTTATCTATTTTTATATACCGTGGAGTTCTCTGTGTTGCAGCTGGTATTGGCCATTAAACCATATGCCTTTCCAGTCCAGCTTTCTAAATACCACTGCTTGCTCCTAGGCGTTCCCTTAGCGTCCTTTCTGCTCCTACCTTTGGTCATCCAGACGAACAAAAACATTTAAAATTGCACGGAGAAATGTATTCCTGGAAAACGAAGTACTTTATTACCAAGAAGTCTGCTGTAGCTAGAAAGAGGAAACTTCATAATATCAAATTTTATTTGCTGGTCAGTGCTCTGACCTGATAGGAAACAAGCCAAAAGATGGGCTTATAATTCCTTCTCCCCACACCCCCACCCCCTTTCTCAACTGTAGTAATCACAATTTATTACTGTCATAACAACCTAGGTTAAGTTATGCTTACCTGGTATTGCTGTCTCTGAGGCCACCTACAAAGTTGATTCAGAGATCTGAATTATGTAATTTCACTGCCTTTACTTTAGAACTGAGATATATGCTCTATTCTGGTACTGCACTTCTTTTTTTCCCTTGTCTGTTCTCTCTTGTACTTTTCAAATTTATTGTTCTTTCCATCTCTGTTTTTCAGACATTCAACATTGACCTTGCTAGGAAGGACCAAACATTGAATATGTCTGCCTCTTCCGAGTACATCCAGGTTACACGAAAAACAGGTCAGGAAAAGGCTAAGGTTCACAGGTAGGGCTCGAGATCTGACCTCTTGCAAACTCATGCTTGCAGTGTTCCTTACAATGTTATTTAAGGTTGTGCTTGAATGCAAGGTCCCTCCTTTCTTGATTGAAAATGCCATTTTAGCTACTGTTCTTTTTACTGTTTGTAGCAGAGGAGGAAAATGTTTGAAAAAGTGAGACCCAGCTGGGTCCCCTTTCTCATTTATGCTTGTAATAGTACTGCAGGTCAAGCAATAAGATGAATAGCTTGTATTCTTTCAGAAAATGTGATCCATTTATAAATAGATGGATTGCTCTTCTGCAGTATTTTAGCATCTTCATAAATGTAATGATTGCAGTTGTAGATTAAGATGAAAGCACGGATGGGGCAGCAGTCTCAGTTGTGCATAATTAGATTTTTTGTATGCTGCGAGTATAAATATGAACAACCACTCATTCTGGGGACAAAACAACAGAATGCACTAAATGCCCTATCAGGCTCAGGGCTGCAGAGCTGTGCTGTATTACCATACCTGGCATTGCTTCCTTTTACTGTACTTCTTAGTACAACTTCTCTGCTTGCTTTTGCCTTTGCATAGTTTAATCCCATTCTTAAAGCCGATCTAGACTATATGCCTCAAGTTTTTGTGGTTGACTTTTGTAATTTTTTTAATCCATTGATGTTTGTCTTCAACATATGCTAGCACATTTAAAATACATATTTTTGACTTTAAAAGATAAAACTACAATGATTTAACCACTATAGAGTGTCCTATGTACTCCAAGTGTTGTACGATAGAAAAAAACTTTGTGTATTTGACTTTTTCTTGTTATCTGAATTCAGAATTCATGTAAGAAACTTATGTTTCTACAGATTTAATATCTCAAAAATGTGTTCTATATTTTGTTCATTACTTACTATGCCAGGATTTTATCCCTACTTCTCCCTTAGACTTGAAATTCTCAAAGCATAATAAATTTTACTTAAAGAAATTAGAAGTGTGTTGCTGCAAGTACAGAAGCTTCCTGTTTAAAATACAGGGAAAGTAGTAGCTAGATGAGATCTCTGCTTCACTGTGAATGTTATCCTTTCCTGCTGTAACATCTTTTTAACCTTGTACACGGTGTGAATTTTCATTTCCAAGATTAACTCCTGTTTTCATAAGAATAGTTTTATTTGCGGGGTTTTTTCTTCTGTCAATTTTCTAAAGAACCCAACAGGTACATGTTGAAACTCCAGATCTGTACCTTCATTTGAATAGCTTTTTTATGAGATACCTGTCTTTATTTTCTTTAAACATCATTGGTAAAAACTTGAATTCTTGATTACAACAAGCTCAGAGCTTTAGGTACTAACATTAAATGCATGCTCACTCTCTCACTTGAAATAATCAACAATACCTTTTAAATTTTGTTTGGAAATCTAGGCAGTCTAGACATCAGACAATAAATGGAAAATTCTTTTCCTACTTCACAATCATAAAAATATTAAATTTTGTTGTAGAATAGAAAATCAGTAGTGATAAGCATTTTATAATTACCAATTATCTATTGATCTTAACATTAGATATTTTCGTTGGTTTCAAATTTTCTCATGCATTGAAGAAATAAATCTGAGCAACCTGGGTCAAACACAGATCATAGTTTTTATCAAGGTCATAAGAAATGGAGGAAGACATTAAAATTTTTTTTATACCACAATGAATAGGGTATATTTACCAGATATAAATATAAATGTTTTGTGGATTGAACTGATTATTTTTCCAGCACAGATGTTTTCAGAAGAGTATAAAGATATGGATGTCTACAATACATTGATTTTCTGGCCAGTCCAGGTTATATAGAACTGATAAATATCATCCTCCTCTGTTGTACTTAATTTTTCCATCTGGAATCCACAATGCATATTCGTTTTAGATAGCAGAGAGTAGTTTGCAATGTCTAGTTCATTTCCAGGTGAATGTGGTAATTGCAATAACAACCATTCACACCAATGATTCTTTATCACTATTGAGCAGGAGATTTTTATTTCTTAAAGGTTCATAACTTTTTCTTCAAAGTTACATGAAGGACAAATTTGATAAAACTAATGATTTATAATTTTACTGTACTTTTATCTGCCCAGAACATCTCCTGAGAAGCAGGTATGTCAACTATCTCCTTTGTGGTTTTTTAACCATAATTTATCACCCACATGAGAGTATGCTGTAACAAGAAGGTATCTTATAATTTTTAATATCAAACCAATCTTATTATTCAGCTGTTAATGATGAGAAGTAATATGTGGTGGGTTATATGATACCAAAGGCAATTAACCATATGAAAAAATATATCCTCACAATAATAGTACACCAATGTATCTTATCCTGACCGAAATTAACAAAGCAAATATTTGATTGCTATGTTTTCATTGTTGCTAAATTACCATAATAGCTTTGCCTATATCAATGTCATACGTAGCAAAAAGAATTATAAGGAAAATAACAAATTTCCATTTTCTAGAAAAGTTAAAACCCTGATCAAGAAGTAAATACTGGTGCGCAGAAAAAGGCACAACAGCAATCCTGCACACTCATTTCTTTTTCATATTAACTGAATAAGAAAAATTTTAAGGATAAACCATGTACAATATCTATATAGACTCTTCTACAGCCAGAGCCATGAGTAATTGTGTTTGTAGGAGAAGCAAATGGAGCATTTATTTTAAGTCTGTGCCATGCCCAAAGTTTATCATCTCTTGCATTGAAGTCAGAAAGATTTTTTTGGTTCTAACACTGGAATCAGAGCTACACTATATTTGTCTGATTGCAAAATAGTCATTTTTGTAAGCTGAACTTTAAGAAATATCTTGTTGTTCGATTAATGCTACAAATGTAATAGATCAAAATTGACTCAGATTTCTAAAAAAGAAAATATTTGAATAATTGCATGTACTGCTCTTAGCTGAAATATTTAGCACTTACTTACAATTTACTTTTTAATTTTCTGATGTAAAAAACTTTCATGACTACAGTTAAAAAAAATAATAACACAACAGTCCAGTCTAAATGAACAATTCTTAGTATTTTAGCATGGAAGACTTTGGACTGGAATCAAAGAACATAGTCCTTTCAAAAACTTCGTATCAAGCTATGAACAGGTTATTTAAATTTACATAAATATAAATTTTTTGTGTGTGCCTATATATTTATAATAAAAAGCATAACTTATGATGTTCTGCCACTTAAAAGAAAGAGGTTCTTTGACTGGTATATAGCTATTATGCTTCTTCTGACTAAATACATCAACATTTCAAATTACTTATAAAACAATAATCTGTATCTCAAATAAGTTCTAGTACATGTGGTCTCCAAAATAAATTAAAATTTTCCAGGTCATTAAGTCCTTTTATTAATATAATTAATTCCTAATTTAATATTGTATCAATAAATTATTTTTGAATTTATGTGTGTGGGAAGCTTGTTTCACCCTCCACTGCTAATAAATTACACTCTCTCTGGTAATATAGCAGCAGAGCAGCTGTCCCTGGAAAGCAGTAACTGTAGTACAAGTGGCTAGGTAGTATATTTGCTTTCCAGGTGCTCTTGGAGGTATTTAAAAGAAGGATAGACGAGGTGCTTAGGGATATGGTTTAGTGGTGGGATGGCAGGGTTAGGTTAACGGTTGGACTCGATGATCTTAAAGGTCTTTTCCAACCAAAGCGATTCTATGATTCTATGATTCAACCTCCTCTCTTGAGCTCCGAAACACTATGGCAGTTTTTGCTGATCTTCAGGTTGCTGAAGCAGTGGCAGGGGAAACTTAAGTTCAAGAAAGTATGGGCTGGAGGTATATCAAGGCAAGCAGTTGTCATTAGTGCATTTCCATGGGACTTAATGTCAGGCTAACCATGTGGTTATGCAGACTTTTTCCTCAGTCGAGCTTTCCTGGCACAATCATTAGGCTAAGCATGTGCTTGGGATGTGCCTGAGAGTTTTGGGAAATAATGAGTGCATTGGAAGGGTTGGTGACACTTACACTGGCAATGCTGCTCTACAACGGACTCACTTTTGGTGCAACAGAGCTAATCAAAAGATGTATTGCCATTGCACAAATGACATACGTTAAAAATTTACCTAATCTAAAATCTTTTCCACCAACATTCCTTATACTTGCTCATTTAGGCTTGCCAGTAATATTGTGCAGGCTTACAATGCTGCACTGCTTGGCATGGGGCTGATAGTACAGGAATCTTCCCTATGGAGGAAATCAGTTGCAAAACATGTCTTTCACTGCAAAGTTGAGATGGAGAAAGGTATTTAAAATAGAAATGTGGCACTACAGAATACGAACTCTAACTGCTAAAATATGCAGCCTGTGAACCTGTATCTCTGCTGAAGGACCCAAGTATGATTCCAGCTTCAGTAGCATCCCAGCCCCTTGTTAGACATGTGGTCTGCTCCCAGATTTCTGAGAGAATAGGTATAGCTATATACCTCATCTAATCAAATATGATTTAAACAGTCAGTGAATGTTTTATTGCTTTGCTGTGATTAAAAATAAATACCTGTATAGGTAGTATATCCCTTATAGATATAAAATATAGATGTAGATAGTTATAGATATATGCCAAGGAGTATTGATAAAATTATTTGTTACTTGTTTGCACAGGAAAGTTACTGAAAAGTTTTATTCACTTATATAATTAATAGCCAACAAATACATGTAAGAGAGAAATAGAAGAATTCAGTAGATGCTCTTTCTTTCTCCCTCCCTGCATTTGCTATTCCAAAACTGTAAAATAAACAAAAGCCAGATTTTTACCTCTGATTCGTCAGAAAGAGCACTCACAAATACAAAAGCCTTCCAGAAGTGATAGAAACATACTGACATTGGCAAAAATATTCCTAATTTGTTTCAGTGATGCCAAATATCTAAGGCCTGTCCAAAGGCAATCATGTCTTGTGTGTTCAAAATATGTCATTGTTGAAATGACCATTTTATATACTGCTGGAAAAATAATTGGAACTGATAAGATTCAAAAAATTTAAATCATAAATAATACTGTAATTATTCACCATTTTTTATACATAATAAAAGAGGAATACTGCAAATGCATACACATAAATACATTTCCCACATATATTCTTTTATGTATAATGCGTGATTATGTAGATTGAATTTACCCGAGTGTGTTTATATATGTACAAAACCCATCTCCACGTGATGAAGAACTATCCAGGTGAAGAAAGGTATAGTGGCAACTGATTCTGCTCCAGTCACTGATATCAGAAATGAAGAGTTTTGAACTCTATCTTATGTTCTAGATTCTCCAAGTAATCTAGACAGAGCCTGCTCGAGATTCCTAGCTCTAGCTAGCAGGGGTAGCTCTGGTCTGAGTAAACCAAAGATTTTAGTGAGATTCATTCTTCTAATTAAAAAGAAAGTTTATACTTTTCAGCCATCCACGTAAACAGCAATCCATAGAAATAAAGGAACTTATTTTAAGGGTTGCTAATGCTTTCCAAGCCATTCCAACCTTATCTGTCAAATTTAAAGGCAAAATAATTTATTAAGATAAATATCTGCTCATGGGTATGAAGAATAGAAGTATCTTTTATTTCTACATTTAACAACTTTTCAAATTATATTAGTGACCAATTTCCCATTACAATTTTACAGGTAAATCAGAGCAGTTTCTTGGAATCCAACACAGTTGGGTTAGTAGAGCATGTTAGATCATAATGCTGGTCATATGGTGCACGAATGACAAGAAAAAAGCCAATGTTTTAGTCTTAAGTATCCATTATTATAGTTGTTTCCTTTGTAATTTTAGCTTCAAAATATTTTCTCCTAAGCTACTTAGTTTATTTCTTCGTTTGTTAACATACTGTGGTGTCTGATTGCTGCTTGAAAGATTTATGTTAAATTATTAAAATGTTAAGTGACTGTAGTAGAAATTAGTGTTGTAATTTTCTCAGGGAGATTTGAAATTTCCTTTGAAATTGAAGTAGGAAAAAATTTGTCATCTGTTGCTAATGCACATACACATGCATATACATGTATACATTCTGTAAACTGGTCACAATATGTTTGTCTTACATCTGATTGGATGGTAAAGGATTATGTCTGCTTGATCTTAATATAAATTACAAAATAACCTGTCTCATTACAGAACGTTATTCTGCAGCATAAGCAGTATCTAAATGATGGTTTGATTTATATTCCCATCACTTAATAACTTAGAAAGGAAAATATAAAATCTCAAATGCTGAAAAAAATTTTATAACTTGCAGCTAGATGGATTATTTAAAAGCTTTTTCCCCCCTCTATTAAAAACTGCAAAGCTTGTAGTTCATTTGTAAGTGAAAGTTAGTGTGACTGAATGATGGTTGCACTCTAGAAGTTATTGCGCTACACAGTGCCACCATGAAAAGACAAGTATCAATCTGTGTTTTGGCTTTGTAAGGTACGTTTGCATTAATAGGAACCTCACACTCAAACTGGCACGAGAGCAAAGTGTGTGTTGTGGAGGCAGGGATCCTGCATTTTAATAAGCAGTTCCTAAAATAATTCTTCCAGCTGTTCGTAAGACTGGATACCCACCCCATGTGTCAGGGAGCTCAGGCATAGACTATTTTGCAAGAGCGGGCGAGCTGGGGGTGGAGAGTGACAGCAAGTCATTCTGTCTTATTTGAAGTCTATATATTTTTCCTATTCTTCAATGAATGAGAGTCCTCCAACTTCAGGTGCTCATGAGGATTATATGAAAGGTGTATTTAAAATATTTACTTGTAATATTTTGGTTTTTATTTTTGGTGGTGGCAAGTCGTTCTACTAACAAAGAATTTTCAGCAAAACTTGTCACTACAGAAATCACATGTACCAGAAAATAGACAGTATTTCTGTTTTTGCATATCACTTTTTTACTTAAAAAAGACACCTCATCAATCATGAGGCATGGAAGTTAGACACATGATCTGTATGAGTGTTGGTTTTTTTAGTTAAGGGGAAGGGGAAATCTAATTTTTACCAGCCTTTGGGCGAATTAGAGAACTTCACAATTGTTATCTGAAAAATCCTTCTTCTTACCTATCATTTTATTAGCATGCTAAATTCATAATTCTGCTGCCACAACATCAGGATGTTTTTAGGGGCAAGACAGTTCAAATAACCATCCTAACTATACTACAAGGGGGATTTTCCTGTATTAACAGTATTTTGCCCTCTGAAAATATACTTACGTTTTGTAAACTTTTATGTTCCTTTCTTTTTTTCTTCCCTGTAGCTCTCTAGAGTTCTAGGATCTCCCTATGTTCCTGCCTATTGCTCAGATGTAAAAGAAACCATAGTTCATAGAACAAAACTAACTCTATTTACCCTAGTAGGTTAATTCTGAGTAGGCAAAGAATCATTTACTGCCATCCAATGTTAACAAACATTAAGCAGGAAGTATAGTTTTAAGTATGGTTTGTTTTTTTGAAAGCCTAGGCAGATGATGAGAAGCAGAAAGAATAATGACTTGCGAAGTTTTTCCTGAAATATTATCAATTGTGAGCACCTCAATCTCATCTCAGAATGCATTTCTACTTTAAAATAGAGCATCTATCTACTCCAGTATTTACAGCATCTTATTAAACTCCTAAGAATTTTGTCAAGCATGAGTATCTCTGGAGACAACGGTAATCAAAAAGCTGGAGAGTGAGCTCAGGCGCTGGAACTTGTTTGTTTGTATTTGAAATTGATAGGTTTTGCCCAGCTTTGTTTTGGGTTATTCCTGCTAGCTTTCTTCAGGATGAACTCATCCTGGTAAGACTCTACCAGGTTTTTATTTTCTGCCTTCTACAGTCTATTCCTACTGTCCCATCATATTTTATTATCTGAAACCTCCTCTACATACTTGTACGTCAAATCCCTGGGTATGGAGGTCTTAAATACTGCCACTTGCTTGCCATAAAAAGACCACTCACACTTGCAATGAGTCTCACTATTAGAGACCTCAAAATGAGATTCACTTCCTATCACATACACACCAAGAGCTATCTCTTAGGGCCAAAGTAGCATCACAAGCAAATCAGAGGTCCCTTAGGTCCTTTGTAGCACTTGTCCTCAAGTTCAATCATTCTTCCTTGGGTCAGATGTTCTTTTACAAATTTCTGGTAGCAATGGTATTGCCATGGCTAAAGACTTATTCTATAGATACAATGTGTTCAGCTGCGTAGCTTTCTTAGAAGAAATAAAGAGTAAAAGGCTCCGTAAGTTATGCTTTGTGCTGATGACTGGAGCACAGGAAATACATTAATGTTCCATATCTTTATCTGATTTTTAAGAGATAAATAACTATATTACTCTTTGACAAGCTAGTAGGCTCGTTGCCAGTTGTTTAATTATGGTATTTGAATGAGTGCTTCCATCAATCCAGAAAATTATGAAGTCTTTTTTAACATAGTTTACTTCTGATAACAGGTAGATCTCCATGTTGTGTACTAGTTGTCCTAGGAAATTCTGTGTGTTTTTATCCTGTATCTTTTATTTATAATAAAAAAATTAAAGGGTAACAAGCATTCTACACAATATAAGTGACTAGTATTTAGTATTCTGTATCAGATAAGAAAGGTCTTTCTTTTTTAGATATTTCAGGAAATAATGAAATAGTGGCATTAAGATTTTCAGTGCACGTGATTCCCAGAGAACCACAGTCCCCAACCAGAAGTACTTTGAAATTGGTGAAGTGCCATCTGCCAGGTGAAACTACAGCAGAGCAGCTGAACACTGTATAACATAAAAAAATGAAGACTATCCATCCAACTAGAGCTACCAAGCAAGGCAATTACCTAAGTATATTTTGATTGAGGACACTGGGCACAATAACTCTACAGTTTTGAAAGAGTAATGACCAGTGATACAGCAAATTAAATCTTGTGGCCACAATAACTGCACTCTAAATATAATTTTAATTAAAATATAGATTTGAACTCAGTGTTTCCTTGGAGACATCACAGCCATAAAATCTAAATTCAAAACATGTGGAAAATAATCTTTCTCATTGCTGCAACAGGTTGTAAACATTTTGCCAGTTACATGTTCCTGGAAAGGATGAAAAGATAGTAATTAAAGACAAAAAGATGGTTTTGATTGCCTCTCAAAGGAGGAGGAGAAAATGCCTCTTGAAATCATTTAAAAGCTAAGTGTTAATCTGTTAAGGGTACATTGATTTTTAATTAGGTTATAACACATGGGATGCTGCGTATCAGACATAACTGATTCCTAAATGCTAATAAATAGAGTTGTATATACAGAGTACATAGTAAGGAAGAGACAGCTTATTTTGCAGTTGGGTCTGTGGTTTTTTGCTCAACTAATGGTTGCATCCAGATTTTATGTTTTCCATTCAGCAGTCGCTATAAAAAAAATTGTAATCCAAATACAATAGCTGGGTTTCAGGATTAAATTTCCACATTCAAAAACTGCTTCTTCTTTCTATATACCATATGCAACTGCTAAATAGAATAATTTTTTTACCATATTGCCCCCTGACTGTTATTCTTTGAAAAGGTTTGCAAGAGATATTAATGCAATATTTTTACAATATACAAATCAGAATGTCTTTAGCACACAGTTAATTGCACACAAATACTCTGTAGCGTATCTATTAATCCATCTGTGATTATATATGTTAACTCTTACCTAAATAAATTCTATTAGATTTATTTTATTAGAGCAACATGAATAGGGAATCAACATAATTCCTCTCTCTAAGCTACCGTCTGTTAAAAAATGTTACGCTCCAACTGTATCCTTGTCCTCTCTATACAGCTTTGTCTGAGCAGTTGTGCATCATCATGATCTAAGCTTCAGAAAAGTCCCTTTTCTTTTAGGAGAGCGGACCGTGGCATCTGGCTTTTGGAAACTTGAGATACTGGAGAATTCTGCCCACCTTGACTCTGTCTAAGAATGTTTTCTTAATTTATGCAACACTGGTGCTTGCAACTCCAGAATTAAAACAATTATTTTTAGAGGCCATCTTCTCTTTCAATGTTGATTTCTTTGTATGAAATAACATTTATGAGTTGGCAACCTCTATCCAAAGCTCCCCGTCTTGGCGAGATCAGAGAGGTTTATACATCTCTCAAGGACAAAACTTACACACTCCTTTTGTAAATAAAAATAAGTTCATATATTTTAATCAAAATGCAGCTCCTAATAATGCCAGACAGATTTGAAATATTTTAAAATGGGACCGAACCTGTATGGAAATACGTTTTATTCAAATACTGCACTTAGGACTAACCTGTAATAAAACCCCATAAATCCTGTTGATAGAGATATCATTGGGAGAGGAGTAAAATCAAACATTCACAGGCATGGCTTAAATATTTTCAAGTTTCAATTACTTATTACTACGATAACCATATGTAATATTTTTAGTTTAAAACCAATCAGAGTTTTTTTACAAATTTTAATTTTATTTTTATTTCATCTTACAGAAAAGAATATTTCTGCCTTGACTGACACTTTTAGAAATAATGAATGGGCTGAAATTTTTCTCTCCAGGGTTCAAGAACATTCATGCTGTGTGCGAAATTTCCTGGGATTCTTGGCATCAAAATCTTCTGAAAGACCTGGTTGATAAATGTATCAGATAATGACAAAGGTTTCTCATTTACTGGCAATGAAAAATCTACACAGAATTATTTCATCTAGCAATTTTGGAATTTAAACATGATCTGAGTCACTTGTGCATGATTGCTTATTCTTGCTTTAAAACTGGTTTTTTATATTTCGGATTGATTCTTTTATTTCCCTGTCAGAGAACTACTGTCTCATCTCTACTTATAATTCAATTTGACCTCATATCTTGGTATAATCATCTGTACATATGTCATCCAAACATAACCAGTAAAAGTCTATCTGGATAACTTCTAAAATATGAGTCACAAAATTTGTGTAAATTTAAAGTAAATTATACCACTAATCAACATATATTTATGAGATACTGATGAACTTATTTCCAGTAAGAAGAGTGAAAACCAGATTAGCAAAATATTGGCATAACCTTTACCATCTAGTAGCAATAAAATACAAGACTTTTTTCTAGACTGAAATCTGTTAAATTTATTGCAATATTTTTCAATTTACTAAATCAAAAATACATTCCAATGAGCAGTTTTTGAAAGAAAATGTGTGGTAAGGACACATTGTCACAGCTATTTAATTTGGGTTGTCATTCAGATAAAGTACACTGTACTATCCAGCATTTGTAGAGGAAATCACAACAGAGTTGGCAGTTACCTGAAAATTTAACAGAGGTAAAATAGCATATGAAAGAGTCCGCAGAGGGTTATGGTGTGCTTTACTTTAAGAATGTCTAATTTTGAGTTTCCAATTGTATTAATAAATATCTGTGTCGCAGATGTCACTAAAAGGGCAATCAGGATTTCACAATGGTGGAGATCTCCAAGTCAATATGGCCCTGGAAAGTAACTTAAGAGTGAGAGAACGTGGGACATTGTGTGTTCTGATGGAAGTTATAGCTCTGGAAAGTTTTGATAAAAATTACTATAGATATTAAAAGAAAATTTCTGGAAACAACAGAAATATGGAAACATCTGTTTCTTTTTGTCTGCCAAAACAAGGAAAACACTATTTTAATTGTATAGAATCATAGAATCATAGAATGTTTTGGGTTGGAAGGGACCCCTAGAGGTCATCTAATCCAACCCCCCTGCAGTGAGCAGGGATACCCCTAACTAGAGCAGGTTGCTCAGAGCCCCATCCAACCTGGCCTTGAATGTTGCCAGAGATGGGGCCTCTACTACCTCTCTGGGCAACCTGTTCCACTGTTTTACCACCCTCATTGTAAAGAATTTCTTCCTTATATCTAGTCTAAACCTACCCTGTTTTAGTTTAAAGCCATTACCCCTTGACCTGACACAGCTGGTCCTACTAAAAAGACCTTCCCCATCTTTCCTATAGGCCCCCTTTAGGTACTGAAAGGCCGCAATCAGTTCTCCCTGCAGCCTTCTTTTCTCCAGGCTGAACAACCCCAACTCTCTCAGCCTGTCCTCATAAGAGAGGTGCTCCAGCCCTTGGATCATTTTTGTAGCCCTCCTCTGGACCCGCTCCAACAGTTCCATGTCCTTCTTGTGCTGAGGGCTCCAGAGCTGGACGCAGTACTCCAGGTGAGGTCTCACTCAAGTATACTTGAAGTAGTTTTTAGCTGAAAGCATACTTATGTTTTCACTAATCTCTTTTAACCCAATTTGCTTAAAGTGATTATATCTTAGTACGTCACATTTGATCACTAAGACTGGACAAAAAACTTTGGGACTGGATCTTAATGAGTCCTTTTATTGAGTTCATTAGTCTTTAAATCTTTTGGAAGTCATCAGGTCAGTTTCTCCCTCTGCCTTCTGAACATTTAAACCTCGACTTACTGGACACAGTGTTTGTCTAAAAGAAATTAGTCTCCATCATCTGTTCAAAGCTATTTCCATAAGACTAGTACTGATTCAAGTGACTTCTGTCTTCTCTGCCAAATATGCAAAGAAGGGAAAAGAGAATTAATCATCTAGGCAATGAAGATTTAATGATATAAAATTCTGTGTAATCATGCAAATCAACATTTCGCTGTCCTTTTCGAACAAAGTAGCTTATTCTCCACTTCCTTAAAACTTCTTGCCGCAAAAGAACACAGAATTATTCCAGTATTGTGTCATCAAATTTCAGTGGTAATATTGTGTCCGTGGTGTTTGCATTTTGGTGTACTGATACTTTTTTTACATAAGGGGGTTTTTACATTTGCATTTAACACTGCATTATTTTATATAAGGTTTCTATTCCAACAGAAATGGCAGTCTGAACTCTCATTTCTCAAAGATAGCCTAAACAGTAAAAATAAGACTATACAATTACTGACTCTCGGACATATCTCAGAGTAGCAATTATAATTTGGACTGTTTAATAGCCAAATGACTGTGGAGACACATTCTCTTAGAATTTTACACTGTTTTCACATATGAGGAATGGCCTAAACCATTTTGTGCGTTCAATATGCATTATAATTTATAGACTAAGGTTGGTGAAATTTTCTGCTATACATACAGTAGTTTGCAAATAATACCTGCAAGATTTCATTTTACTGATCCCCCACATCAGGGAATAAAAGCAATATCATTCTCACTCTATGGATAGCTTTTCCTGTTTTGGATAGTTTTTGCTGTATTTTTCATAGTCAAATATATGGGTCCTTGCTAAGACAAGTGAACTATGATTTATGGCTCGATAGCAGTTATGCTGCATTCACTCTTTTTTTTGGTTTTGCAATAAATTAAAGGCTTGCTTATTACAAATTCCAAAAAATGGAAAACTATTATTAAATAATCAGAACAACATTTACTCTATTACAGATAGCTACTATCTGACTTCTTATTTTATCACTCACTGTCAAAAATAAAGAATATTCCTGAAAGCTATAAGCATACCTAATATGTATTGTAATAGTAGTAAAATACAACAAGATATTTTCCTTTCATATTCTAATAACTTTCAGACTACAGCCGATCCTGATTGATTAAAAACCAGATTTTTATTTAGTTTTCAAATAGTTTACTGCAAATACACTTCAGCACTTCCCATGCAGTTTCATGGTTATCAGCGTGCTCTTAGAAGAACCTTGCCATTTCCCCTGGGTTTGGCGCTGTGTGCTGGAGTGCCACCATGCTCCTTTCTGCCTATCTTCTCTCTTGCTTTCTACGTAGACAAGCAGACAACAAGCTGTGAAAGGCTTTTATTGTCCTTGTGCAGCTTCAGTTCTATCATTGCATTATAATGGCATTACTGTCCAAGAAAATAGAGAGGTTTATTGTGCTTTTAATTCATAAGGGTGAGTGTTAGTATAGCCAGGCTTCTAGGAAGCCTAGGCAACCTTAGTTTATACTGCAGCTAAAAAAAAAAGCACTTATTAGTTTAGTCCAACTTCTATGTCATTACTTTTCTTTGGTTGGCACCAGATTTGTGCAGCTGTGTGTTGGAAAGATTTAGGGAAATAGTCCAAGTTAAAGTTAGCAGAACCATGGAAACAAACAGAAATTGTTACTTAGAAATCCAGCTGATAGTTCAGGATTGAAAATACTTAGATAACCTGTGATAAGAATATTTCCAGAGAAGATTGATTCAAAAACCATCCATCAATCATATATTTCTTCTAGTGTATGATGTTCTTAGGATGTCAGGTCTCATCTGAGAGATATTCCAGAACTTAAGTAGTGTTCCTGAAAGTAGTGATAAGTATTCAGTTGATGTTAGATCTGATATTAAATGTTATCTTCTGTACCAGAATTAAAGAGTAGATTTTAGGCAGACCATAAACACTGAACCTTCTGTTTTTATGTCAATTAATGTATGTTATAGATCTCTGAAATTAGATCCACAAAGCAGAAAGAACCCTTTAGCACTTAAGGGGAGAAAGGACAAAAAGCCTTTGAGCACATCCTGAATATGCTTTGGAGCATTTTAGACAGCTGTGTATCAAGAAATGGGATTAAATAGATGTATTCATAATTTGTAGGCATTTCAAAATTGAAATCTATGCCAGACATTTGGCCACAGCAAAATATATATTTTTTATAAAGAACAATTTTTTTATTAATTTGTAGCTAATTTTACAAGACTATACTCTCTACACTGTCAAGACATGCTTTAGTCCAAAGTCAGTCAAAATTTTATGTTGCATCTGCCTTATATAATGTATAAACAAAACAGTGAAGAGAGACTGAGATTGAGGAGAGAATATGGAGTTACCTAAAGAAATTATTTTAGAAATGTTTGGCATCTGTATGTTTACATTCATATTGGCTTCTGCAGAACATTACACAGAAGAGATGAGATGGCCGTTTAAGAAGTTTTTTGATTAACAAAGTCCTATGCCTAGTTTACAGTTATTTACTTCTGTTATTTTCTTTCGAGTCACGTGATGACAGGAATAGGTCCCAAAAAGGCTTCATCACCCATGGTCTCTGATGTGCAAAAAATATTCAAAAATTATTTTTGTAGCTATGGTTTTGTCATTTATATTCAGATTGTGATTATAATTTATTGGGCACTTGTGGTTTGGTGAATATATATCAGCAAAACCACAATGACCTTGTTGAATTGTAATACTACAAAAGAGATTTTTGACATCAAGACCATTTAGAAAGCATTGCCTCAGACAAATTTAATGACTTTAAAGAACAGAAGTACATATTATAACTCAGTTTCTTCATGTTTGGAATAAAGAAAATTTACGGTAATAAAAGCAGAGATATAAAAATATTGCAATTATAGAATCATAGAATAACTTGAGCTGGAAATGACCCATAAGGATATTTGACTACAATTCACTACTCCTTTCAAAACTACTTAAACCAAAACCATATGATTAAGACAATTCTCCAGATGCTCCTTGAACCCTGAAAGAGCTGGTGCCATAACCAGTTCTCTGCGGAATCTGTTCCTGTGATCGACCACCATCTCAGTGGCGATTATACTCATGTATATTTCAAAATTCCCTTGACAGTGTTCCATGATCTAGTTTCAAATCTCTGGTCACCAGAGACAGGAGATCAGCACCTTCCCCCTCTGCTGCCTGCCTTGAGGAAGCTGTAGACTGATGAAGTCACAATAGATTCACTTAATTTAAGAAAAATGTCTAAAGTCAGTTTGTGATCGTTTGTGGTCAGTTCTGGATCTTTAAATTTGTGTAGGGTTTTCATTTGGGAAAAGAAGGGAAGAAAGACAGTTTTCCTTTTTCATAATCCTATTATTCACCCATAGGAAAAAAGTCAACACGGTTTCTAATTTAAGAAGTATATTTGTAAATCCTCAGGCATGTTATTTTAAGTTACACACATGTATAAGCTGCTTCTGTCATAAAAAACTTGGCAATAACTGTCACAAAGGAAACTGAAAAGAAGAAACTCCTAGGAAAAAATTATACACATGCTAATATTGGTGCTACTAATATAAACATATCTGATAGCTTTAAATAAAGGTACTTGGGCATTAAACAAATATAAAGTTATAATTATGAAAGTTTTTTTCCTGTTTCAGAGAGCTTAAATATCATGATTCACTGCATGCTGAAAAATCTTATTGTATACCGTTATTTTTCTAGGTATATAGGCAATTAACATTGCTTTATGCTCTTACTAAGAAACAATTTTTTTCTTCTAGGTTGCCTTTCCTTACTATCACATAGCAAACCAATGTGGAATTACTTTCTTTAGGATATTTCCTGGTAAACATCTACTAAGAAGAATGCTATAGAAAATTTAAGGATTTAAGTGTCTAAGTTAGTGAATGTGTTTGGGTTTTTTTATCAACTCCATCTTAAATTCCAGATATCCTTTTTGAAGTTCATAAAACCATTTCATAAATATTCTTCTCTGTCTCATTACTCTTAGAGATCTGGCCATGCTCTAAGCATAATTGTACTTGTAAAATATTAGTGTCTCCTACATCTGAAGACACTATTATATCTACGTGTCACATTAAGCCTGACACTTTGGTGTTTCTCAGAAAGTGACAAATTATAAACAAGTTTTTGGATATGTGTTACCTTTGACAAAATCACCAAGTCCTTTTGCTGATCTTCTTCTAAAGTTCAAAAATAGGCCTTTAAACTTGTGTATTTACACAGACTCTATAGAAATTGACTGCAAAATGAAATGTGTAGACCGTACAGAGGTTGTAGCATGCTCAGCAACTGGAATCTGTGTTCTTAATGGCAAATATCCTTATCTACTCTCACAACAACGAAGTATTATTTCAACACTGATGCGCATCTCTTCAGGCCAGGTTCATTTCAGCAGGTGCCACTTCCTATTAACCCAAACACGCATGTGTCTCCTCTGAGGCAGGGAGTGACAGTGCGTGGTTACACATACCTCCAGACTTCTCCCTCCTCCCCCTGCCTGCCAGAATTATTCTTCTGTTTTTTTTCATCATAGCTTTGAATTTAGACAATAGAATTACACTTTTATATCTGCGTGTGATGCCTATATAGTTCTTCAAATAAGGGCCAGGCACAATCCATAAAATATGTGCTCGAGATTTACACTGCTAAAAAAGCAATGAGAAAATAATTTTTTCATCGCTCCTAATATTTAAAACTATAGTGGGTTATTCATAATGAATCATGCTAGGTAAATGAAACAAAGAAATCAATTATTATTTGTCTCAAAAACACGATAATAAAATTGAAGAAACTTCATCAACTTCTACTCCAACTTCATTGTTTCTGCTAGATAACTGTATATATAATATACCTCCAAAAGCACTGTTCTGCTTGTCACGAAATACGTAAGTGTTGATGTCCCTCGCAGTAAGTGACAGCAACTGTCCCTGGAATATACCAGCTCTGGAATATACTTTAGACCGCTTCTAGTATCTGTGCTTGACTGCATCTGTAACAGTTAGATAGATAACTTATGTTGAATGTTTCTGTTCTACAAATTTAGAGGGCCACTCTAATTTTGTATGTTCTGCTTCTAATTTTGAACAAATATCACTGGGTGTTCATGTTTTCATAGGCCTACTTCATGTGAGTTAGTAAGCTATACTGAATGTGTTCTGCTACAGTATTCAATTGTGGTGCATTGAAGTATACAACCTGGAGATGTACTAGAAAAGTGAACAGAGAAATAAACTTGGAATTGATAATGGTGTCTAGTGATTATTTCTGTTAATACACAAGAAGTTCTTATAAGTTACTGGAGAAATCCTTTGAATCCTAAAATCTCTAAGAAGAAAAGTAACATGATTCATTACTTCCATCTCCCAATTTATTTAGGTGAAAGACTTGACCAAGTTACAAGCAGTTATTTGCATTTTGTAATTTGTTTTTTGCTTTTCAACTCAGGCCATGTAAAAATATAGTAACTCACTCTTGCAGAATCTATTACTGTATATTGAATCTACAATGAGGAACATTTGCAAAAATTTTTAAAAACAAAATAAAAAATGAAGTAAAAATCTTGTTCATTTATCTTGCTTTGAGCATGATAGCTCAGCTTCAGATGAATGAACAGTTGCTGAACTGTTAAATTTTGCTTAAGATATCTATCTAGCAGTAATTTCTCTATTGAATATTTTTAACTTTATTTTAATAATAGCTTAAAAGTATGAACTGTTCTCTGCACTGCTTTTTCACTAAAATTTGCATTCTTATTTTAAGGAGCCAGTCTGTCTTCCATAGCAAGAGAACTTATTATGATACAAGAGTGTCATCTAGTGAATTATTTGGGTGAAGGATACAAAATGAAGTTCGTCAATAGTATCCAGATTTTGAGTCAGAGAATAAGTGTGGATAGTTAGACAGCAGAAATACTGGAAGTATTTTTTTTATCAGCGCTATAAACTGAAGAAGACTGTTTGATAATCAAAATGGTTATATTGTCATTTACGGCTTCAAGATATGGTATATATCTTTCCTTAAGACCTTGAAATTTCATGTACTAATACTACAGTTCAAAATTGCAAAATTCAAAGCCTAAAAGTAAATTAAATTGGGAAGTTCACTAACAGTTCTCCTTTTCTAACAGAAGCTTAACATTAATCCGAGTTGTTTAAAACCTTAAATGATTTTTGCTTTAATCTAGGAAACAACAAATAACAGTTTTCTGCAGAAAGGTCTGAAAAATATATGTGGTAATTATTTTAAAAGATCTTTTACTTCTTCACAGATGTTATATCAGCAGTAGTCTATTTTATTATTTGTGCCAACATATTTTACCTCTGTTGGAATAAAGGATTCTGAATATGAACTGTATTTTCTTTATGGGGCCGTCTTATTCTTTGGTAATCAATAAATCAGTGATGTTTCCGTAAAGATAATAAGGAAATACTTAAAGAGTTGTAGCTACAAATTGCAGTTCTTGCTAAGCATAACCTTTTTTTGGGAGAATGAGAAAACTCACTGCATGTTAAGGAGAAAAAATATTTGTTAGCCAGTGATTGTTGATAATTAGTAGATAAAGACTGAGGGAGGGGGAAGTATATTTTGAGTAATATGTCTTTATTTTTAAATCACAAAAATTATTGATTTTAGTTGTTTATTATTACATGTTCATTCCAGTGTACTATAGAAACTCATTCAAGAACTCATTCCAGTTTATGAAACTTCTAATCTGAACAAATAAAGTTTACTCTAATGAAACTAAATTTTCAGCAGAGACACTTAAAATCATAGCAAATGCTATTATTACCGAGACCATGATGATCCATCTGCTTCATTTTTAGCTGTTCCTTTATGTTCTTCCTATTTGTAATCATTCCCTCTGCCTTTATTCTAGGTTCCTTTCAATTAGAAATTCCTCCTTTAAACTCAGTCTTTTTTTCCAGTTTTGCTTGTCTTGCCTATCTGTTATAAGCTACCCTTCCATTTTTTGAAACATCTGCTTTTCTTCCATTTGTTTTCGATGCTTAGATATTTTGTTTTATCAGGATTGCAGTAAAAAGAATAGAAATGCCATAGCAGTTGTGGAAATAGAAGCCACAAAGAAGATGTTAAATTAAAGAAATGGGAATCCTTTAGTGATTCAGTCATAGCTGACACTTCATTGTTGTTTTATTGATAAGAGTTACAACTTCAACTTACCTCTTATCATCCAAAGCATGGAAATGCAATACTTTGAAAGTCTATAAGCTTGAATAAAAGCAGAAAAATACACTTTTCTGGTAAACAGTAGAAAATAGAATTAGCCACTCAGTATAATACCAGCGCACATTAGTAGCTGCTCCCAGCACACTAGTCTCTGATAACTGCTTTAAAAATTTCAGGACTATCTTCTCATTACTATAGCTATACACTTTTTCTTGGCTGAATATTCTTTTTCTCAGCTATGGATTTATTTTTATCTTAAAATAATGATCATGTTTTGTAAAATATTTCAGGTTGTCTTTAGTGTGTGTGCTTACTCTTTCATTTAAGTGCACTATCAAATTTCCTTCTCACTAACCGAGCTGTGGATAGTCTTTTGTTATCATAACAGAAAATCATGTTCTATTCTCTGTGTAATATGTAGGTATAAATTTCTTAACATGTTGATGTTGGAAATAAATAACCTTTAAAAATACAATTCTTCTATTCCTTCATAGTTTATTAATGAAGGAACATTTTTTCATATGACAAGCATTAAGGATCAGGTCTCCAGAGAGGGTCATTCTTAGACAAAGATGGCATCAGCTTCTCTTCTGCCATTTTTCAGAATATTATCCCCTATCCTTCTTGTAATGTCTTTTATTTTTAGTCATCTCCTCCTTCAGGCAATATATCTCTCTTCCAATTTAGGAGGCAAACACTCTGCAGTCAGAAAATCAAGTTTGCCTGGAATTATAGAGCAAGATTTCAAATCGTACTATTATACTCATACATCAAACACTGTATTCCAGAGCTGAAAGAAAATATTGAGTGCTTTGCCATTGTAGCAAGACCTATCACGCTATTCTGCAGACATGGGAGATTCCTCTTCCCATAAAAAGCACATATATGCTCTTTGCTTTGTGAATTTGCATTTTTCCTCGTATCATAAACAAACTTGGGATTATTTAAGTATATCACTTTGAAAACTACATCTGCTTCCAACCAGTCTTCTTGTCATACGTTATCTGTATTTGGGTGGCTTGGCAAAGTTTTGGTAGCGGGGGTCCATAGTGTTGGCTTCTGTGAGAAGCTGCCAGAAGGTTCCCCATGTCCAATAGAGCCAATGCCAGCCAGCTCGAAGGCAGACACGCTGCTGGTCAAGTCCGAGCCCATCAGCAATTTTTGTATCATCTCTAGGATAATGTAGTTAAGAAGGGGAAAAGAAGTTGTTGTGCAACAGCAGTTGCAGCTCAGGAGAGTAGGAATCTGTGAGAGGACTAATTCTGCAGATACCAATGCCAGTGCAGAAGGAGATGCTCCAGGCACTGGATCAGAGATTTCTGTGCCCAGCAGCTCCTGGT
Source organism: Nycticorax nycticorax (assembly GCA_023375905.1). Taxonomy (NCBI): domain Eukaryota; kingdom Metazoa; phylum Chordata; class Aves; order Pelecaniformes; family Ardeidae; genus Nycticorax; species Nycticorax nycticorax. The sequence goes on along the minus strand of JAKFQP010000699.1, from coordinate 15,071 downwards.
GGATACCATGGTGAGGCAGGCTGTCTCCCTGAATCCCATGGAGTTTATTGGTTGAGGACATCTCCATCCTCCTGCAGTCCGGGAAGGAAGCCACACCAGAGCATGTAGATACCCGAAGGAGGCTGTGATGCCATGGGAGGACCTGTGGCCCCGTGGCGAGAGGAGGCCACACTGGATCAGGTTTGCTGGCAGGGCTTGTGACTGCATAGACACCCATTCTGGAATGGTGTGTTCGTCAAGGACAGCACCCGATGGAAGGGATCCGTGCCATAGCAATCCAGTTAATGAAGAACAGCAGCACGTGAGAAGGAGTCAAGTTGGAGAACTTCATGGAGGACTCTCTGCCATGGGAGGGACCCATGCAGGAGCAGTTGAAGAGTGTGAGAAGTCCTCACCCTGAGGTGGCAGGAGCAGCAGAAGCAGCATGTGATGAACAGACCACAACGCCTGTTCCCCGTCGCCCTGTGCCACTTGCACAAAAATTGGGAGAGAAGTTCTGTCCGCAAAGAGGCAGGGGGGAAGGTTTTTTAAAATTTCATTTTATTTCTTGTTATCCTATTCTGGTTTAATTGGTAACAAATTAAACTAATTCCCCTGAGTCAACTCTGTTTTGCCCCTGATAGTATTGGCTGAATGAGAACTCCCTGTCCTTATCTCGAACCATGAGCCTTCTGCTATGTTTTCTCTCCACTGTGCAGCTGAGGAAGTGGAGTGATAGAGCAGCTTAGTCAGGGACCTGGCATCCAGCCAATGTCAGCCCACCACACTGTTTCAATTCAATAGCAATCAATTTGCTAGTTTTTTTCTTATGGTACTATGTTTCCAACTATATTTTCTATTATACTTCTGTCAGCATGCTCAGAGCTGTGTTTGCTGTCTTTCAGCAATCTTTAGAAGATGAAGTGTTCTCTGGCACCACACTGACAAAGCCATAGTTCAGAAACCCATGTAAAAAAATCAGGAGGCAGCACTGCTTCAGCTGCAATGTGTTTCAGGAGGTCCTGAAGCACTAGGAAAATCAAAAAGCCACCAGGGATTGTGTGGCCCTGCGCAACAGAAAGATGAGGAGGAGGCACAACTCCATGACTGTGAGTTTGCCAGAACAGTGAGAACAGCACCAAAAGCCATTGGAATAATTCTGATGCGCTTCCTGGTGTTAGTATCAAATCATTAGCTGCTTGGCTCAGTCTGCTAGATTTTGTCCTGGCTTCTTCCATCTGGCTATCAGCTGGCCTACTAGCCCTTCCGTGTGACAAAATGCTGCTGGGCTTTCACACCTAGGAGTCAGCTTCCTTCCAATAGCCATACTGAGCCCTCCTACTTACACAACTGAGAGCGTTTGTTACAGCCTCTCCCCGGGTGCTTGTGGCAGTAATTACATATAAGGGAGATCTCCTACCTGAGGGAGATTTCCCTGACTTATCTGGGCTGCATATGTAGTGCACTGCTGATTCAGATACAGTCTCATTTAATCATCATGGAGAGGAGGGCAGCTAAGGCTCTTCTGGAATGATTTGAAGAGTAGATTAAAAGCAGCAACCTGAAGCCAGTCCTTAGTCAGAGAATACAGCAGGAGGTGAAGCATAGTTCCCATTAAAAGGCTAGCAGCTGTGCTTGATCAACTGTACTCAACAAAAAGATAATTTTTTTCTGATGAGGGAACCATTAGAAGCAGCTTTCTTCTGGGCAAGTGCCTTTTGTTCAATGTAAGAGGACACGCTTGCTAATGGTGTTTGGTATTTTCCCCAGAGAATAAACTGAAGCTCAGTGGTGGGGCTGAGGTAGTCTTTGCCACACTCACCCTTAGCAGGACTGCATAACTGATGCCAAAATTTCTTTTCAAACTCAATTCTTCCTGGATGAAGAAGGAACAGAGGACAACTTCAGCTATGCCACAGAGGACGTCTTCTGAAGGACAAAGATGCTGAGTAATGCTGTGTTAAGGAGAAAGAGCTTCCCTTGCTGAGGAAGTCTAAGCAGAATGATGACAGGACTGTTAAACTGCTCACTGTTTACTCCTCTTTTTCACTCCTCCTGCTGGTGATTTGAGAAGCCTGCTAGGGTGCGCAGGAGGCTTCTCACAGGCTGCTCCGCAGCTATCCCAGTGTAACTAAGAAGCCTAGGTGGGGTATCCCATCTACCAGGCATGCAGTTGAGCAGCACCTTCAACAAGAGCTTGTTGGAAGACATGGGAGCTGATCTCTTCAGCTCAGGAAGAAGAGGTCATAGACACTAATGGCATATCCTAAAAATAGAGGTCATTGATTTTGATTCCTCCTCCACCTTTTTTTTGTAGTGTCAGGAAAGAAATTGTCTCTATATTCTTTGAAGATTTTGGAGTTCTTTAACAAGTAAGTGGGAGGATGGACAAAAGCGGACTAAGCCCAAAGAGACATAATGGATCAGGCTAATGACTGTATTTATAGTAGCTGTAAAAATAATAAAGATATTACAGAAATTTTACAACATAAATACAAAAGCTCCAGTTTCAAGACAGAAACGTGTTATTCCAGAGCATTTTCTCTAAATTCCTGAAAGTTTTGTTTTGCCCAGATGGTAAACAGTGAAAAAATGAAATATATTTCATGGCTCATGACTTCAGCAAAAAATAGATTCTTCTCCTATTATATGGCTAGATAACACCATGAAAGACCTACAGAATCTTTAGAACATGCCTTAGCAAGGTACTAAACTGAATAAATAAATTCAAATATTAACCTTTCATCTTCTTGAACAAAACTCAGAAGTATTGTGCTTTAAAAAAAATGGTGATTGTTGTGGTTTAATTGAATCTGAGAGACTAGATGAGAGGCAAGATACTCACGTTTAAGGTAATTTGAACATCATGCTCTTCACTTATATGTGACTAAGGGTATTGTTTTCAGTTTTACCTGGACTGATTTCCTTTCTCTGAAGCTTTAGTGACAAGCAGACAGAGTTGAAACTGTCCAGGGTTCCTTTTCTTGCCATGCCCCGCCCTCTGCTCTGTAGAGCAATGTTCTAACTTGAGTATTACGAGAGCCGTCAGTGAAACTATTGCTGTTCTTGGTACATATCTGCAGTTGCAGAGCAAACTCTATGTACTGAGATGACTGATTTCAAGCTTAGTTCTGCAGCTGGATTTTGAATACTGCTGTCATATGAATCTATAGTGTAATTTGCGAGGGAAAGTGTGTTTTTTAAGCATATTTTGAGCACAAGATTGGACTGTAGACTTCTCCTGAGATCCTTGCAACCTCAATAATCCTGTGATGTGATGAGCATTTGCTTCTGAGGAGGAATCTTACACACTTGGTGAAATGTTTCACTTTTTTCATAACATCTTGAAAACCTATAGAGCATTTTATAAAAAATCTAAAATTTCTAATAAAGAAAAGCATATTTAGTAAAACAGTCCACACATTTCAGGTTTTCTAGAAAAAGAACTTATTTTTCAATCATTATTTTTTAACCAATTGCATAAAACATTTTAATTTTGGCTTTTTATTTACAATTGATAAAAGAGTCTAGAAGTAATTGTACTGGCAGAGACAGAAAAACCCTTTTTCAAAAATACAATGAAAGTGGCTGATATTTGGCCAGCCTAGGGAAAGGACAATATTGTAGAAGAACATAGCGATTATAGTAGGCTTTTGTACAAACTCTCTTGAATTACACTTGCTCTGTGTCTCCTTTAAAAGCTGTTTGTTAGAGCTGCGTATTATGTTTAACACTACTTTAGCCATATTTTTAGTTGTACCGGTGTGCTCTCCTAATCCAAAAGGAGTAGCTGTGATCAGATACTTGCTGCCTCGCCAGCTATCTTAGCCCTGATTCCCACTACTGAGTAAGTGCGCAGTCTTCCATGACACTTCTCAGCTCTTTACTTAGTATCTGCTTATCTTTGTCAGTTTTGTGATCATGTTCATCTTTTTATTTTGCCTAAAACACTGCACTCGTGGTAATGTAATTCCTAGGTTTTAATTTTTTTTGCGTGGATGGCTTAGCCTCTATATCACTTCCTTTTGCCTTAAGTAATTGGTGGTACCTGGAAGTGCTATTAGAAAAAGAATGCAGATGGTCCGTCCTAGGTTTGACAGAAGACCACCAGAACTGCTTTGCTTGGGCAGCAAGACAGAAGAGATATTTCCAGTTTGAACTGTGATAGCATCCATTCCTGGACAACTCTAGTTCCTCACCTGCCTTGTTTTGAATTGTCCTGTCTCTAACTTCTCTATCCTCCAGTCTAAATAACAGCCAAGATGTCCTCAACATGAAAGAGGGGGTGCAGAAAGTTTTAAGCTTAGGTGAAAAGTAAAATGGAGTTTAACATTCAGTGGATATTAGAATACGGATGATGGAGCTTTTCATAAGGTAATGCAGCTATTCTTAAGAGCCTGCTTTATCAAGCGGGAATGCTCGTTAATAACAATTTTTCCATATTCTCAGGCTGTAGAAGGTTAGGGAAGAGCTGAGATTGTTCTCCAACACATTAGCTGTTTGCAGCGAATATGTTCCTTTTATTTCAATTTCAATTTTCTTTTTAAAATTTGAACTAATTGTTTTGGTTTTTAACAAGTTTAACAGGATCTGGAAGTATTCTACTTAAGTTATGTAATTATTGCAAATTTCATTTGTTAATCTTTTCTTCTGCAGTGTAATAACAAGATACTATAAAATATTCTGGGCTTAGAATCCTGTAATTGAATTGTACTGCCAAATGAAATTTTTATTTAAAAGCACCCTGTTGTGAAAACAAGTTTACTGTTATTTCTCTGCAGTAACTTTACCAACGTTTCAGACTAAAAATTTGATGAGGCTTTGTTTTTGCTTTGGTGAATGTTTAAATACCTGAGTGTGAATGATGAAGCCTTAATTATGGATAATTTTTCACATGACAGAAAGAATTTGAATGTGCTTATCATATACTGCCAGCAAATGACTAAAGAGCACATGCAAGGGGTATGCTAGTTCTCGCTAGATGTTAAAATTATTCCAATATGATTGGTGAGCTTTCATTACAGTAAAGTAAAATTCTTGCTACAAAGACTTCTCCAATTTCCCAAAACACTCATTGAGGTAAGAAGCAGTGATTACTATGTTAAGCATTCTGAAAATAAACGTCAACTAGTTAGAAGATTCTGAAAATTAGAGAAGCAAATTTGTTTAAATTGCTGAGAGCAATGCTTTTTTCAAAAGTAATTGGCTTAATTGTGTTTTACTTTGGAAAGGGACAGCTGAAAAAGGTAATACTTAAGAAATATGTGAATAATAATAAATAATAAGCTTTCCTGATTTTAGCAAAAAAAAACCCCAAAACCATGCCCTCAAACCTAAAGCAAACTAGTGATTGCATCCTACTCTGTAATGAAGCACATTTACAAGATTTCTTGCCACTGGAGTTATGGGAATTGAGAGACAGCAACAGAATCTGTAATAGCTAGGGTGTGAAAATTGATTTCTTCTTGAACTTATAATGACATCCAAAGCCATGGCATTCAGCAGTAGTTTGTAGAAAGGAAATGACCACTAATCAATAAACAATACATACAAAATTAACTTCAATTTATTAGAACAAGATATGTTTCCATACTGAAATTTTAATCTTTTGTTTGTAACAAAACCACCTAATACTGTAAAAAAGATAAAACAAGCTGATGGTTTTAAAATGTAATTAAGAGATAAGATCCATTCCCTGTTGGAAAAAAATAAAAGTATGTGTCTCCATTTACCATTTGGGGTTTTCAGAGGAAAAGTCACAAATCCTGTTGAATCGGACAGAAATACTTAACTTAGTAACTTAACTTAGTCTCTTATATACCTGCTATAAATCTTTTAGTTTCCTACATGCAGAAAATAGTGACGGTGTGTATTGGGTTGGCTTCTGTGAGAATCTGCTTTGTTTGCCCTGTGTCTACCACTGGCCAAGGCCAAGCCAATCAGTGATGGTGGAAGCGCCTCAGTGATAACATAGTTAAGAAGAAAAAAAATCGGATGCAGCTCAGTAACTGGAGAGAGAAGTGAGAGGATGAAAGAGAAAAACAGCCCTGCAGACAACAATGTCTCTGAGGAAAAGGAGGGGAGGAGGTGGTCCAGGTGCCAGAGCGGAGATTCCCCTGCAGCCCCTGGTGAAGACCATGGCGAAGCAAGCTGTCCACCTGCAGCCCATGGAGGTCAACAGTAGAGCCTGTGGAGGACTCTAGAGCAGGTGGAAGCTTAAAGGAAGGAGGCTGTGACACCATGGGAAGCCTGTGTCATATCATGTTTCTGGCAAGACTTTGTGGAGCTGTGGAGGGGAGGAGCCAACGCTGAAGCAGGTTTGGCGGCAGAACTTGTGACCCCATAGGAGACCCAATGCTGGAACAATGTCCTCCTGAGGGACTGCGCAGCGTGGACATTATGGACCCATGCTGGAGCAGTTTGTGTAGAACTGTGGTCCATGGTAAGGACTCACGTTGGAGAAGTTCATGGAGAACACTCTCCTGTGAGAGGGACCTCACACTGGAGCAGGGGAAGAGTCCTCTCCCTAGGAAGAAGAAATGGCAGAGACAACTTGTGATGAACTGAAGTCAAACTCCATTCCCAAACCCTTGCACTGCTTGGGGGATTAGGTAGAGAAACTGAGAGTGAAGGTGGCCCAGGAAGAATGGAGAGGTGGGGGGGAAGTTGTTTTAAGATTCATCAGTTTTTTATCCTCTCTTCTGATTTTGATTGATAATAAATTAAATTAATTTTATCAAGTTGAGTCTGTTCTGACTCTGATGGTAATTGAAAAATGATCCCTCCTTATCTCGACCCACAAGCCCTTTGATTTGCTTTTCTCTCCTCTGTCCAACCGGAGTGGAGGGGAGTGATAGAGCAGACTTGGTGAGCCCCTGGTGTCCAGCCATGGTCAAAACACCACACCTTTATTATCCCAGAATAAACCAGTATCTTGATCTTGTTCAGAAAAGAATGTTTAGCTCAGAATGACATTCCTGTTAGTCTGTGGTATTCAGATGCGAAAATATGTAAGCTTTCAGAGCTATCTATTGCATTTCCTTTTCCTGCATAGAGTTCAGGTGAAAACAAAAACAGCAAACAAAATTATGTACTTTTGATTATTTTTTGTATTTTTAAATTCCTCAGAGAAGGGGATGGCAGTAGTGTAAATTCAATCAAGTCAACTTTGTGTTCTCTCACACTTCAATCCAGCCTGAAGACAGAGGAGTTGGAGTGTGTTATTGTTTTCTAAAAACCACAAGCTAAAATAATAACAGTTGGAAAGTAATTCCACTTTGTGCAATGAAAAAATGTCATACAATATTGTTCATTATTAAAATCAGTGCAAAATTTAGACTTGTTCATTTTAGTACTTTTTATGAAAAGAAAAAATCCTTCACGCCTAATTTTTTTCCACGATTCACATCTGTGCACTTGGAGTACATACTTTCTCATAATAGTAGCTGATGAGACAACTGATATTTTGTCTAAACAGAGCTGGAAATTTAAAAAATTAGATGATTTTTCCCCTTACTCTAAATTTCACATGCTCAAGGATGCTGTTAAGTTCTTCTTTGCCTAAAGCAATAGCTACTTGACTTTAAGAAAGTGTGAAAGCTGTATTTATTATCAAGAGATAAGAGCGCAGGAACATGTGGTTTGGCTGCATGGGAAGAATGGCCGAGGACCTTGATATTTGTTGAAGGACATGCTACAGATTGAAAAGCTTATTTTTCCTTACATCTATCTTTTCTTCCCAGTCTCTTTTGCACCTCTCCTAGTGAAGGTTGTCAAGAATATCTACTTTTCAAATATACCTTGCTGACTTTTAAGAAAGGCAGTATCTCTTTTTTGTTGAAGACCCAGGGATCACATCACCTAGATGTTCCACTTTGTGTGTTTCCTTCTCTTCTGTCTTTACTGGAATTTAGCTGGACCCAAAAGAACGGAAAAGACTTTTTTGTATTTACAGCTAGCCCTTGTAAGTAATAGGTTCCTGACAGTGTAAAAAAGAGATGTATGCAAAAAGCACAGCATCAATTCCACTTAAGTTTTTGAGTATTTGTTGCGGATATTCTCAAATTTTCACTGGCCAGCCACAGATCTTCACATATGCATCCTATTTTGTTAAACCTCCTTGCAACATCTCTACCCATTTTGGTTTTACTGTAAATAGAGGGGACTGAGGATGTTTTTCTTGAGTTGTAGTTATGGAAACAGGCATTTTTATTTTCCTTCAAAGTCAGAAAAGAAACAATATATTAACTTGTTTTTCCTAGTGCTGGGTGAGAAATGAATCTCCTGTACCCTAGAAGATTTGAGATATATGAAATCTGTCTACATCCATTATTTCATCTGTTTACTGTGTAATAAAGTAGAGAAGGATTCCCAACACTGCTATTGTATGTGGAAGAAGGAGCACTTGCACCATATTTCCCACCCTGGTGGATTACACTGTAAGGCAAGATAGGAACTACAACTTTGTCACATCATACTGTGAAACCCATTTTTATGAATAAATCCAGGGACAGCTAGGATGGCCCAGTGATGTACTAAGTAGGCAGGGAATCCAAAGGAAAGAACGACTTTTTAGTATAGCATTCAACAGAGGAGGAAAAACAGGAACAAAAATTTAAAACAGCATACAGAGCTATGGACTCTGCCAGCTGAGAATCACCTAACTTGTATGAACGGTAAGTAGTAAGGTCTGCTTGATCCTGCGAAAAACCGTTCATGACATGTGAATCGTGTAGTGTTCACTAACAATACAGTGGAAATTCTCAAATGCTCGAGGGGTTTTGAGCTCCGAAATTCTAAGAATTTCACTGGAAAAGTCAAAATAAATCCTGTCAACCAGGTTATGTAATTTCGTGTGTACAGTCAAGCTAAGCAGGTATATTTTTGTATCTCTTAAGAACAATTCATTTTGCTCAGTGTTCTGAAGATCACTTTGTTGGAGGATAAATTTTTGCTTAATCTTCTTCGGTTTGCGTTGTTGCTTTCCACTGAGTAGGCACTTTTTTACCTGCAAAGCCTTTGTTGCCGCTTGCCCTTTCATGTAGTCCTTATGTGGGTCTTGAAGTTATAGCTTTGGGACAGAGAAAAATGCTATGCCTGTGAATGTACATTCCAGTGAACATAATATTCTATTCAGGCTAAAGACATTTTTATTTCTTTATTTTAAATATTGTAATTCTTAACTTTTGCAGTAGAGAGTGAATAGAAGTTCGTGGCATTTACCATATAAATTACCAATTTTACCTACTTGTAAAACTCAGCAGTTTTTTCATAAATTATCAAAATAGAGCTTCAGCTGATTTGCAGAAGGTATGGCATACATTTTTATGTAAAATAATTTCTAAAAATACCCATCTTATCCTGGAAAACTGCTTAGGTAAATATTGAAATGAAATGTAGCAGCTGCTACAAAGAGATTCTTTTTTCTTTTCAACCACAGTGAGGTTAGAATTCGACTATTCAATCATTCAGGGAGAAACTGAACAGAAATATAGTGACAGTTTAATTTTTTAAATGCTGACATGCCTTTCCAGGTAGCCCAATTTGATACAATTTTGGTTAGGGAACTTTAGGAAGATTAAACCTGAGAGATAGGAAAATTCAGTAAATCAACAAAAGCTATCTCATCTTGCATTTCATGTCTAGATAATTTGCCTTCAGCCACATGTTAAAAATACAGTATTTGTTTTCCTTTTTTATTCCCCTTCCTTTCCTATTTAATTTTACATTGCTGCCTCTGTAGCATATTGGCTTCAGTAAAAAAAGTTTAAGACATATTTTGTTTTTAATGACTTTTCTTTTGGCATTTTCTTTTAGTTTAACTCACCAGTAGGTTTTCATATAATTACATGAAAATGTTAGTCATTCAGCCATTGAAATGTTGACTTTAGAAACTCAAATACTTCAAATCCTCTTTTGAATAAACAAGAGGATTTTATGACATTCTCACTGAATCCCACAGTTACTTATCAATAGAATAGAATGATATTCAACAGTGAATCTTTTAGTGAAATTCTATGTTTTTTATGTAAATATTTTATTTTTCCTTTGTCTCTACAACAGCAGCCACCTTCTTTAATTTTGCTTTAAGAAGCCAGAAAGAGGCTGGTAAAAGCTGTGGAAGAACAAAGGGACAAATAAAATTTTAATCATCTGAGAGTTATGTAAGTGGAACCAATTGACATTTCAACAGCATCCATGTGGAATTATAGCTCTTAAATATTTGTGAACACAATAATATCCTGTTCACAGAGTGTTCATTATTCCTTTGGATACATACTGACTGATCTAATAAAAAAGAGTAAGAATATTTTTAATGTTTTGCATATCACAAAAAGTGGAATTTTATCTTCTCACTTCTAATATTTGCTTTTTTATGCTAGTTGAAGAGGAGCCCCTTCAGATGCTTTCTACCTTTTTCGCGCCTTGGTCCTGGTGGCACATGGTGGTTTTTTGTCTGCAGACCGTGAGGGCAGGACATTCCAAGTGGTGGGAAATGGCTGTACAATGGCAATGTCGAGACAAACTGCATTCAGTAATGGTTCTCCACAGGCCTGTACTTTGCTGATGCAATTAACACCAATCCTGGCTGCTTCTACAAAGGAATGGGTGAAATCCGATTCCTTCTGCTTGCCCAGGGAATTCTGCAATAATAATTTGAATATAAAATGCATTCTTTGCATTCTAGAAGGAAGAAGCATGGCAAAGCTGTTTGCAGAAAGTCATTTGTGACTTGTGAAGTGCTGAATAAAAGACTGATGAAGACTCGGAAGCAGTCACATTTGGCGACAAAAAGAAAATGTTGGGCTAAGAAACAGGATGTAATTATGCTACGCTTCAGCTCGTTGTGGACTATGGATGCTCTGTTCTTTGCAGAGTTTCTTCTCTGTGTGACTTTTAATGTGCAGCACTAAATATTTTAGGAAGACATGATCTTTATCAGCTTTGGATGCTACAGAAGTACATAGTGAGAGTTTTCTGAATGCAGCTTACAGACTATATCAAGCACTCAATGCTCTATGGGCTTTGTCTCCATATAATTAAGATTATTATCTCACTTATCTTGCCTTTTCTTCCACTGGTGCTTCATCTTGCTAGTAATTTTTAGACTATATGTATACTATATATACTATAGACCCCTTTAAGACTTGATATTTAGCAGTTACTTGTTCACAGCAAAATGAGTGTTGAGGATAAGACCTCTATAAGCTCTTGTAATTGCCTAAGTTTAAGAGGGGAAAAAACCAAAAAAGTCCTTTGATTTCAGCTGTTGTCAGAACTCCTCTATGTTGAATGCATCAGTGAAAGAGAGTTTGACATATTGTTCCCTACAAGGAGAACACAAATAGGGGATGCTTGCCTTCTCAGGCTCACAGATATGTGCCACGTCTGCTGGCTTTCCACTAGGACATCGAAACATTTCCCATCTGGAAGCAATTAATATGGCACTGTAATTGTGTTATGGAAGTCCAGTGCAAAGGCAGGATTTACTAGTGCTAGCACAGCTGTCCGCTGATGTACCTAAATGTCTTCTTGGCTCATTCATCTCTCCAATGGCATACCATAAATAACCATAAAGAACTGCTCACCAGCACTCTCACTTCTACAACAAATATACTAGAGCATGGTGTAGTACTGCTGTACTTTCATATTTTTTCTCGTGTTTTCATTTATTTATTAAATGGGAGTTTTGTGGGATGTGTATGAGATTTCAAGATATATCTTTATGAAAAAATTATAAATACGGAAAATGGAACAGATGAAATTAAGTATAATGCTCCCTCTATAAACAGCTGATTTTCTTTTAAACATGACAATCTTTGAAGTATGTATATATATGTATAAACTCTTGCACCCGACTTCATTTAGGAACTACATACACATGGAGCCAAGCACAATATGCTTAAATTAACACAAAATTGACATGGAGAGTGTTCAGAAATTCTCTTTCATTGTTGTCTGTTTTCAAATATTGTATTTTTTTCATTTTTGTCTTGGTATGCCTTGTTATGTTCTGCATTTACATCTTACCTAGAACTTTACTGACCAAGATTTCCAATAATTGCTTTTTTACCTATATATGAAATGGGAGCTTACTCCAAAAAATGAGCACGTGGTCAGGCCATGATCTGCTTCTCAAATGGAGTACAAAACTACAGTTTCCTTTAATACTGAGGTTGACAAACAGGAGAAGTTTAGAGGGCTATTGATTGAAAGTTTTGTGCCAGTACAGTAGGGTGTTCCCAAAGCTTTACTAACTACAGAACCGTTGGGCTAGCAGCAGGCTAATTCAGAAAAGAAACTGCCATCGTTTATAGGAGGTAATTTTTTGATTCTGTTCATAGCATACTGTAATCCACCACATTAACCCATCAATTACGTGAGAAGCATAATAATAGTACTCAAAAGTTCAATAATCTTTGGAGCTTTTGTGCAATGGCTAGCCATGTTTTTTGATTTGCAGAGACAAAGAATCTTTTACTGTGACAGGATGCACATAAATTTTGTTTCTGTTAAGGAACATTAAGGAGTGGCTTAGATTTGTAGCTGACTTCACCCCGTCAGCAGATGAAGTGATTGATGACATCATGTAATCAATTTCATCTTAATTCTGTGATACGGGTATATTTGGGAATGAGACGCATGAGAAAGCAAAAGGAAATTTATAAAATATATAAGCATGTGATTAGAATAAAAATTTCTCTGTTGCAAACTTCATTAAGAAGCTTGCCAACTACTGAAGTTTGTAAGAGCTGCTTTATTTCCTTACCATGAGAATTATAGTTACATACTTAGATTCCTAGGTAATGATTTTGGAAGTGAACACTAGAAATCAATCTTTTATGACTTTGCCTGCTGATTTATCTAAAATTTAAATATATTCTATGAGGCAGATTATCCATCTTTTTATCAGGCTGTATAAGTTAATGCTGTTGGTGTTACTGAAGTGCCATTGTTCTTAAACTGATATTAGCAGGGGCACAAATATAATGATCAATGCCATCAGTAAAAGCAAAGACATAATTTTAAAATGGGCAAATATTTTGTAGCTGTAGCACTGTAATGAGCTGAAAATAGGCCTCCCTCCCTTTCCTTCCCCCTCTCCTTTTTCCCAAGATTTTCACAAAAACAGTAAATTTCATTTCACTGGTAACCTACGTGTAATTTAAATCCAGCTGAATTTTGTAAGCTAAAATTGACGGAATGGGGACATTCATTTTGACGGAAAAAAAAGACATACACCACTTCTTTTTTCCCTCCAAAAACATTGCACCATTGCTATTTTAATTCAAAGTATTTTAGCATTGGCATATAACTATGCCATGAATATGAATTCTTGTCAAAATTATCTTTTGCTAAAGAATATCCATTGCAGATCTCAGATCATGATGTCAGTTGCATCTAAAGTAGGATGTAGTGAGATGTCTGAAAGTCTCCTGAATTCTGCTGTTCAATTATTTATTTTCAGAAAGAACTTATATCTTCCTTTTTGAGATTTCCATACGAACTTGCCATTGTCCTCTGTTACAGTCCTGCCATTACTCCTGTACCTTAGGTAAATTGAGCCTTTGACATACTGTAGAAGAACATGTATGATATCCTAAGTAACAAACCTCATGGTGTTAAAAGATATTCCTGTGCATTTTGGAGAATTCAATACCCAAAAAAGCCTTAATGTCTCTGTAAATAAGGACCTAAATTACAAATCCTCTAGCATCTCTTTAGGGAGTAAAAAAATCTTTCAAGTAAAAAACGATCTTATGAGCAAGAGTTTGCAGAAAAAAATTAACTGTAAAAAATAAAAAAGAAAATGAGTTTATTTAGTGATTACATTTGAGTGATGGAGTATTTATTGGCTTAAACAATCAATAGTTTGTAAAAGCAAAATATTTTTCTCTTTTATTCAATATCACTTTTGTACTCTCTATGGATGTGAATGTTTATTTTTCCTTTTCAATATTTTGTTGCTTTAAACACTGTTCTTAATATTTTTTCTCCTAAATTCTAGTTTGAAATAGGAAAAAAAGCTCTGTATATTGGAAAAAAATGAGAAAAACTGAAGAAGTCATTTTCCACAGCAATGGCTGAAATGAGAATTCTCCATGAGTGTGTGCATCTAGCTACAGCTTTGTGGGGAAGCAAAAATAAAATCAAATAAAATCTAATTATAATGTACAATATGTGTGTGTCCCATTTAATTACCAGTGAGAATAAATTAATTATATATGAATGACAAACAGAATGTAGACGAGGAACAGGTTTGTCTTTGTCTGGTGTCAGGAGGATATGTTAATGAGACATATGCTAATTGTGGTGGATTTTACTGAAGTGCTATCAATTTCATTGTGTAAGTATCGTTGCAGAGAAGTATAAAAGAAATAATAATTAATATGCTGCCTTGAGCAGATTTCTTCTTTCTCTTTTGTGAACCGGTATAGCAACTTCAAAAGTAGAATAAATAACTGTTTGAGGACAACTGTATATAATTTTGCTAGCAGACTTCTTTTGTAGAAGCAGAGTCTTGCAGAACATGCTTGTCCAAGCCATGGTCTGCCACACATCCCACTGGGAATTTGCTTTTCCTGTGTAAGTTTCCACAGAATTCTTATAGCTACCACATAAATCCTGCTGCTCTGTAGTTTTCTGACAAATGTTGAGTGGTCTTTAGGGGACACAGTGAAAATTTCTTTTAAAAAAGATCAGTTCAAGTTATTAGATTTTAATTTTCATGACGGGTCTGAGAAACAGCGGACAGCACAGCACATTGCCAGATTGTTAAAAGAGGGTGTAGGAGAAACCCTGGAAGGTTAGGGACCTGTTGTCACGGAGTCACTTGTTAGTGTGCTAAATTTTCTAATCCTGTAGAGAGCTGACAGTCCTATCTATGTGCACGGGGTTCAGCCTTCTCAAAATGAGTTTTGACTACACATGAGGTAATTAATTCAAATTTTTTTTTTTGGTTAGTGAATATAGCCTTGAAGGAGGCTTAGAAATTTTGCATATATCGGATGCAAAGTGTTGCCAATTCCTTCAAGAGAGAGCTACCGTTGCTATAGGTAGAGTAGGGATAAGGAAGGTCTTTCCTCTGGCTT